>JARQOC010000001.1:611680987-611767418 GCA_033576535.1 Allobates femoralis
TGTGTGTGTCCACTAAAGGAAATTGCACTGTTGCATTTACAATCACAACATTTTGCACAGACACCTCATCTGACTCAGGGAACATCATAGACTGTTTTGAGGGGAAATGTTAACCTTGCGCTTTACAGTCATTCACCAAAAAAAATGCTTATACTGTTTGTATTTGTGAGTAAATAGACACTGCATTGGCTGTCTTGGCAGTTAGCCTGGATATTTATCACTAGGCCTATAACAACCAATCATAGCTCAAACCTCTCGCATACAACCCCCAGTACACAGCAGGAGGCCGCAACACAGCCCCCAGCATACATCAGAAGGCCACACACAGCCCCCAGTATACATCAAAAGGCCACACACAGCCCCCAGTGTACATCAGAAGGCCACACACAGCCCCCAGTATACAGCAGGAGGCCACACACAGCCCCCAGTATACATCAGGAGGCCACACACAGCCCCCAGTGTACATCAGGAGGCCACACACAGCCCCCAGTATACATCAGAAGGCCACACACAGCCCCCAGTATACATCAGAAGGCCACACACAGCCCCCAGTATACAGCAGGAGGCCACACACAGCCCCCAGTGTACAGCAGGAGGCCACAACACAGCCCCCAGCATACATCAGAAGGCCACACGCAGCCCCCAGTATACATCAGAAGGCCACACACAGCCCCCAGTATACATCAGAAGGCCACACACAGCCCCAGCATACAGCAGGAGGCCACACACAGCCCCAGTATACAGCAGGAGGCCACACACAGCCACATTATACAGCAGGAGGCCACACACAGTCCCCAGTATACAGCAGGAGGCCGCAACACAGCCCCCAGTATATAGCAGGAGGCCGCACACAGCCTCCAGTATACAGCAGGAGGCCACACACAGCCCCCAGTATACAGCAGGAGGCTGCACACAACCCCAAGTATACAGCAGGATGCCACAGACAGCTACATTATACAGCAGGAGGCCGCACACAGTCCTCAGTATACAGCAGGAGGCCACACACAACCACATTATACATCAGGAGGCCGCACACAGTCCTCAGTATACAGCAGGAGGCCGCACGCACAGTCCTCAGTATACAGCAGAAAGCTGCAACACAGCCCCAGTATACATCAGAAGGCCACAGACAGCCCCCAGTATACAGCAGGAGGCCACACACAGCCACAGTATACAGCAGGAGGCCGCACACAGCCACAGTATACAGCAGGAGACCGCACACACAGTCCTCAGTATACAGCAGGAGACCGCGCACACAGTCCTCAATATAGAGCAGGAAGCCGCAACACAGCCCCAGTATACATCAGAAGTGGCACACACAGTCATCAGTATACAGCAGGAGGCCACACACAACCACATTATACAGCAGGAGGCCGCACACAGTCCTCAGTATACAGCAGGAGACCCACACACAGTCCTCAGTATACAGCAGAAAGCCGCAACACAGCCCCAGTATACATCAGAAGGCCACAGACAGCCCCCAGTATACAGCAGGAGACCACACACAGCCACAGTATACAGCAGGAGGCCACACACAGTCCTCAGTATACAGCAGGAAGCCGCACACACAGTCCTCAGTATACAGCAGGAGGCTGCACACAGTCCTCAGTATACAGCAGGAAGCCGCACACACAGTCCTCAGTATACAGCAGGAGGCCACACACAACCACATTATACAGCAGGAGGCCGCACACAGTCCTCAGTATACAGCAGGAGGCCACACACAACCACATTATACAGCAGGAGGCCGCACACACAGTCCTCAGTATACAGCAGAAAGCCGCAACACAGCCCCAGTATACAGCAGAAGTCCACAGACAGCCCCCAGTATACAGCAGGAGGCCGCACACAGCCACAGTATACAGCAGGAGGCCACACACAGTTCTCAGTATACAGCAGGAGGTCACACACAGCTCCCAGTATACAGCAAAAAGCTGCACACAGCCCCTAATATACAGCAGGAGGCCGCACACAGCCCCTATTATACAGCAGGAGGCTACACACAGCCCCGAGTATACAGCAGGAGGCCGCACACAGCCCCCAGTATACAGCAGGAGACCACACACAGCCACAGTATACAGCAGGAGGCCACACACAGTCCTCAGTATACAGCAGGAAGCCGCACACACAGTCCTCAGTATACAGCAGGAGGCTGCACACAGTCCTCAGTATACAGCAGGAAGCCGCACACACAGTCCTCAGTATACAGCAGGAGGCCACACACAACCACATTATACAGCAGGAGGCCGCACACAGTCCTCAGTATACAGCAGGAGGCCACACACAACCACATTATACAGCAGGAGGCCGCACACACAGTCCTCAGTATACAGCAGAAAGCCGCAACACAGCCCCAGTATACAGCAGAAGTCCACAGACAGCCCCCAGTATACAGCAGGAGGCCGCACACAGCCACAGTATACAGCAGGAGGCCACACACAGTTCTCAGTATACAGCAGGAGGTCACACACAGCTCCCAGTATACAGCAAAAAGCTGCACACAGCCCCTAATATACAGCAGGAGGCCGCACACAGCCCCTATTATACAGCAGGAGGCTACACACAGCCCCGAGTATACAGCAGGAGGCCGCACACAGCCCCCAGTATACAGAAGGAGGTCGCACACAGCTCCCAGTAAACCGCTGACTGTTAGAAATCGCATGCGACCTTCCCCGAATTGATTCCCTGCCCACCTGGTCACATGACAATGAAGGTACTCTGACAAGACAGATCAGCTGACGAGCAGGGAGGGCGAAACCCGGAAAACACCTCCACTGGCCACAGCATGTGCTAAGCTCCAGGGTTCAACTACTACACTGACTTCTGCATACAAGCGCCTCACTACAAGTACAAGGACTGGACACATCAATGGGTCTAGTGACTGATCCCTAGGATAACATTAAAGGAACATCCCCAAGTACAAACTGCACTAGATGGATACCTCACCAAGCCTGAAAGGTGGGATCCCATTGTTAAGAAACACAACTACTGCAACTATTTATCACAAGCAGGCTGCATATGTACAAAGGAGAACACCGTTCGTGTAGGAAGCCACACAATCTTTCAAAGGATATAAGTTGACCACCATATAAGCAGAAACAGAGACTACATAGTTGGGGTACAGGAACCCATTCAAGATTAAGGAGTTACACAACGACTACAAGAAGCTAGTATCACCAACCGTGAGTGGCGTGATTGCTGGACCCTCCCTGGCACAGCCAACACTCGGAATCAATTGTCCTCAGTGGAACCTCACCACTTCTATCATTCTAAGGGAGACATCCTACGGTTGACATGTTTTTAATTTTGTTTTTATAAAAACATTTTTTGTGAAAACCGTGTTATGACATAATAAATAGAATTTTATTAAATTTTATTCAATTCCCATTGTAGTTTTCAGTGGTTTACTAACATACACCAGGTGCACAGAAGGTTAACGCTGGGTCCTGTTCAACTATTAATTTTTATAAATTACCTTCCATCCTGTCATCATGCCGACATGATCATCTGAACCCACTGAAAATTAAACATAAAATAAACAAAGTCATGTAAATTAGGAGAAGCAATGAGCACAGACACTGATTACTATTCATGTCCCTCACTAATCGGCAGTGATTGTCCATTGTGTGCGCTCGGTGTCAGCCAATGAGTCTGCTGCAGACTTCCAGCAATGTGTGTATAATGAGAATGGTCAAGGGGTCTGCAAGGGTTAACGTTTGGGATAAAACTTTGTGATGTACTCACTGATACATGAAACATCGAACATAAGAATATTCACCTTCACTACTGTCATACAGACTATACTGTACTTATAAAAGTGAGCCTGAACCCCAAATCTGGACTTTAACCCCAGTGGCTGGGGGAATGCAAAAAGAAGCAAAACAATAAATAAACATCAGCGTCGTACTTAATGGGGTCTGAGCACTTGTACTTCCGGGCCGCTCATTAACTTCCTGATTATTCACTTAACTGTCTCGAACAGCCAATCACAGATGCCCACTCTCTGCGACAGCCTCTGTGATTGGCTGCAGCGCCCCTCACCCATTGTGATTGGTTGCCATTGAACACGAACAAGCCGTCATAGTAGTAAAAATAAATAATTTAAAAAAAAAATGACGTTAGGGCTTTGCTATATTTTTGACTCTCAGCGTAGATAAAGCGGACAGCTACGGGCTGCCACCCCTAACAGCCTGCCTTTATCTTAACTAGTAAACAAAAATACAGGGGAGCCCAATATTTTTTTTTATTATTTATACATTATCAATCCTATAAGTA
Source organism: Allobates femoralis (assembly GCA_033576535.1). Lineage (NCBI taxonomy): Eukaryota > Metazoa > Chordata > Amphibia > Anura > Aromobatidae > Allobates > Allobates femoralis. The sequence continues at coordinate 611,685,263 of JARQOC010000001.1, forward strand.
AATGGTTAACAAACACAATACACAGGGAAAAATCCATTATTGGAAGTAAATCACATGGACAACCCTCATTTTCCCATTTATTAACCCTACACATACCCTCCAATGATAATCCACAACGTTGGTCCTACGAAGCTTCATCCAGAGAATGCAGCGATGGAAAAAGGGACATCTAATATCTATCTATTATCTATTTATCCATCTAATATCTATTTATCATCTATCATTGATTCATCTGTGATATCACAATATTTCCCAGTGTGGTGCCATTTATCACTCACCTCTTCTATGCTCAGGTACACCCCCGCTCCATCCTTCGTTAGGTTCTGGAAGACATCTGGAAATAGATAGAGAGGTGTGATTACTTGCCAGTCACATTCAGTTCAGCCATAAGCCATTTTAGCATTTTTAAGGTGTGTCATAGTAACCGGAACATTTCCAGGAAAAATCAGTCATTGCCTCTATAAGATTGTCAATCAAGGTCAGTGCTGCCATGATATTATCAGTCCCCAGTAGTGTATGTTATATGCACGGGGTCTTTCTATATGAATCAATGTGACTAGTCCAGTAATGTAGCCCCACAGTCTGTACTAATCTGTCATTATGTCCCTTACTTGTCACGGTTTCCAGGCGAATCATGCAAGAGGCAAAGTTGGCAAAGCTCAGCTTTTGGGCACAGTTGGCGTATCTCATCATCATGACACTCATCATGGTGTCGCTGACTTTGAAACCTGAAAATACAAAGAAAGGGGGCGAAGTGATAGGAGAAACAATCAAGACACACATCGGGGAAAGATATTTGCATCTGTCGCATTACAGGGAATATTTCAGCAGTTTTTTGCTATGTAAGCTGAGGACAGCATGCTGCAGGGGTTAAAAAACAAAAGTCAACTGTGCCTCTTTTATCAGACTGTGTGCTATTGTTTACTTAAAGTAATGGCTTTATTACAATGTGATTAGCATTACATTACATGACTACTTTGTCTTGTGCAGGGTAGTCTGACACGCTCCCTGCAGTGATTGACACTTCACTTTCAATGGACAAACTCTACTGACAGCCTGGCATGGGTGGGGAAGCTCTCACAGTTCTGCTACATGCGTAAGGGTGTGCTCACATCTGCTTTTTTTTTACTCGCTGCAGATGTCGTTGAGAAAAGTAGCAGAGTGTCATGTGGATGTCATGCGCACCCAGCACCTAGCATCAGTAAATCATGCGCATGGTGGATCTATCTAGGCTTGGAGAAGACCTTGGTGTACTTATCTCAGCTTGGAGAAGATCCTGGTGGATGTATCTAGGCTTGGATGGGACCCTGGTGGACCTGTCTAGGCTTGGAGAAGATCCTGGTGGATGTATCTAGGCTTGGATGGGACCCTGGTGGATCTGTCTAGGTTGAGAAGACCCTGGTGGATCTATCTAGGCTTGGAGGAGAGCCTGGTGTATCTACTAGGACATGCTATTTTTAACATGGTCTTTCCCATGTAGTTAAAAGTTAGGATAGATGGAAAATCAGATAGATAGACAGATAGATAGATAGATGATAGATAGATAGATAGATAGATAGATAGATAGATAGCCAGAAAAAAACTGCACAGCAAACTGGTGCCAGGGACACTGGGTCAAACAACTAGAAAAAAATTCTCTGCAGCACTCAGCTACTACCAATGCTGCACACATGCTAACAGGCGGTATATATTTGAGGAAAAAATTTAAAAGCTTAAATTTTTTTCAAAAACTTTCAAAAATCTTATTTTTTTTATTTATTTTCTTGGGGTTCTTGGTACGCACATTGGCCAATGTCCATTTGCTCATCAGCCGCGACAAGGCGACCCCAGGTCTGATGAGTCCTAACGCTGACATTTCTGCCCTCCTTTTCCTCCCTATCCCACTTCTAAGTGGGTGGACACCATCTCAACCTAAGACCACCTGTGGGTGATGAGGGTGCAAAGTTGCAGTCATGGAGCCAGGGAGGAAAAGGAGGACAGGGATGTCAGTGTTAGGACTCATCAGACCTGGGGTCGCCTTGTCGCGGCTGATGAGCAAACGGACATTGGCCAATGTGCGTACCAAGAACCCCAAGAAAATAAATAAAAAAAATAAGATTTTTGAGTTTTTTGAAAAAAAACTTAAGTTTTTACATTTTTTCCTCAAATATATATAGCTTGTTTGCATGTGTGCACATTGGTAGTAGCTGAGTGCTGTAGAGAATTTTTTTCTAGATAGATAGATAGATAGATGATAAATAGATATATAGATAGATAGATAAGACGCTAGAAAAGCTAGATCATCTTACAAGTCTCCAGTTGTTGCTGCTTCTGGGGCCGCCCATTAAGCTTCATGCATATTCACTGCATTGAGTGGCAAACAGCCAATCACAAATGCTCACACTCTGTAAGAACCTCTGTGATTGGCTGTTGCAATCAATCTGCATTTCCTCAATCTGTACGGTGATTGTGCTTGGTTTGCCATACAAGAGAGAGAGAGACGGTAGGGATGTGCATACAGACCAATGCCTCTGCATGTCCATGTGTTAAATACAGGGACACATGGCAGATTGGTAGATGTGCAGACTTGTACAGATCCCAACGCAGCGCACACAAATGCTAGTGTGAAGCCTGATAGGCATTGTGTGCTCAGTCATTGGGTGAGTGGATTGTTTATGATAGAACATAAAACCTTGTTCTCAGCTGAACTGCAGATAATGATAACATGACACTGTATGGGGACAGATTGATCTACTAGTGATCGCTCTGTACCCACCACATTGTGGATCAGTCTGCACTCAGCACTTGTAAATGTAACCTAAATATGTAATTTCTAATCATTACACATAATTTATGGACATCTATGGTTTGATTTCTTTGCCTGTGTGGACTGGATGGTTTGTTACCAACATCTGGTGAGAAATCCATGTCATTAGCTCCTTTAGAAACATATTCAATGCTTATTTCATCAGCTGAATTCAGTGGATAAATGTGTCAGATGGGAGAAACCTTGTAACTGTTCTCACACCTGAATGTACAGGATTAATGTTCTGCCCCAACGAACTCCCTGCAGGATGGGAGAGGAGAAGAGGAAATATAGAAGGAATATCAACGTCTTCATAATGTGGAGCTGGAGAAGGATGTTATCAATACCATGGATGGTGAGAAGAACAAGCACATCAATACTGGAACAAATCAAGCCAGACATGTCACTGGAAGGAAGGATCACCAAGATACGACTGTCTACACATCATACGAAGAGCAATCACTGGAGAAGACATCATGGTCAGAAGAATAGAAGGAACAAGGAGGAGAGGAAGACCAGCAACCTGATGGCTTGACACTATCAAGATAACAGAGAAGACTCTGGTGGACCTATTTAGGCTTGGAGAAGACCCTGGTTGACCTATCTATGCTTGGAGAAGACTCTGGTGGACCTAACTAGGCTTGCAAAAGACCTGTTGGATCTATCTAGGCTTGGAGAAGACCCATGTGGACCTATCTAGGCTTGGATGGAACTCTGGTGGACTTAGCAAGGCTTCGAGACGACCCTGGTTGACCTATCTATGCTTGGAGAAGACTCTGGTGGACCTAACTAGGCTTGTAAAAGACCTGTTGGACCTATCTAGGCTTGGTGAAGACCCTGGTGTACCTATCTAGCCTGTCTAGGCTTGGATGACACCCTGGTGGATCTGTCTAGGTAGAGAAGTCCCAGGTGGATATATCTAGGCTTGGAGAAGACCTTTATGGTCCTATCTAGGCTTGAAGACCCTGGTTGACCTATCTAGGCTTGACAAAGACCCTGGTGGACCTATCTAGGCTTGGAGGAGACCCTAGTGGACATATCTAGGCTTGGAGAAGACCCTGGGGACCTATTTCGGCTTGCGCAAGATCTATCTTAACACAGCGTTCATCCATGAAGTCACCATGGCTCGAGAATGAGCTGAAGGCCAATAAATAAGAATAATAGATTCATATTAATAAAGTGACATCACAGATCTGCCATAATCTGCCCGAATTTTGTGAAAAAAAATCTTCCATGTAATTCACCCAGCAATATCCTTAAATCAATCAGTTACAAGCCCTATAACAGCCCCCACGTCCTCACGAGTCAGGGTCTGCAATGTCCTGAACACTCGTTCCCCCATGAATTGTAATTATCGTCCCCACACATTGATCGCCCCTCAATGAACCCTGAAAACTCCATATCATTAAACTCAAACTCTGCGGCGGCCGATCCATCAACATTACAAGACGTCGTTCTTCTAGAAGTCTCAGTAATCGCCTCGTCTGTTCCCTGGAAGAACGGATCCATCCTTATTTTACAGCCTAAAGATCTGGGATTTCTGTGATTCCCTGACTGGCGAGATCCGAAGGTCGCACCGCACCAATGTCATCCACACTGGCGGGATTAACCCTCTGTTTCCTCATGTGACGTTCAATGTTAAAAAACTAAAGTCTAATGAATGTTTCATTTAAGAACTCAAGAAACAAAAAAGAAAGATATACCATAAATGTTGTACCTGTATCGAGGACGGCTTTTGTCAAGCCGAATTGATCAATGAATCCAGTCTGGTTCACATCAATGCTCTGGAATAGATCCTGAAAAACACACACAAATGATATTCTTTAAAATGTGATGGAATAATTTAGGCCTTTAAAAAAGTCTTCATACCCAGTGAACTTTTCCACATTTTTTCATGATACACTCACAAATGTATATATATATGTGATACCAACATTAAGTACAAGTATTTGTTACGTGTAAAGGAAATAATTCCTGGTTTTCTAAATATTTACTTAAAATCGTGATATGCATTTGTATTCACCCCCCCTGAATCAATACGTTGTAGAACCAGGTTTCTCTACAGTTACTGCTGCAATGTCATGAGTATCTCTCATCACTTTTGACATCTTTGGGGGTCTCCGCTTCACATGAATTTGTGAATTTTTAAATGTGATTGCTTTCCTTTGGACCAGCAAGGGTTAATGACATTTCCCTTGCTGGTAGTTCCTGCTTAGTTCATTTCAGCTGTAGCCAGTTTGTGACCACTCCCCTTCCCTTTAAGTAGTCACATGATCCATCACCTGATGCTGGTAATACCGTAGATTATTTCTGCTCTGACCTTATTGGAAAGGGGAAGTCTCTTACGGCTGCTGGAGTTCTGTTATTGGAGATGTGTTGTCTGTAATCCTGGGGTTTGGCTGCAGCATTGAAGTTTTTTTTTTGCATTCTTTTTTCTATGTTCCTCTATCTGTCTTTCTTTTCCTGTGTTACATTACAGTAGCGGTGATGTCTAGTGTACTCACTGGCATTGGCACTAGACAGGGTGAGTGGAGAGATAGTTAAGGACTAGGGATGTGATGGCAGTGGGGGAAGGTCCCACTTGGGGATGGAGAATGGATGGAGACGTCTGTAATCAGTGAGATTGGATGGAGACGTCTGTAATCAACAGTTTTCACATCTTGTTCCAGATTCTCGGTGGGTTTCGGTCTGGACGGTGCCCAGGTCGTTCACACACAGGAATATGCTCTGATCTAAACCCTCCATTGTAGATCTGCAGGATGTTGAGGGTTGTTATCCTGCTGGAAGGTAAACCTACATTCCAGTCTCAGGTCTTCTGCAGCCTCTACCAGGTTTCCCCCAGAATTGCCTTGTATTTAGCTCCATCCATCTTCCCATCACCTCTGACCAGCTTCCCTGCTCATGCTAAAGAAAAGCCTCCCCAGAGCAGGATGCTGCCTCCACCATGTATTATGGTGGGGATGGGGTTTCCAGGGTGATGTGCAGGGTTAGTTTTCCACCACACATAGTATTTTGTATTTAGGCCAAAAAGTTCTCCTTTGGTCTCCTCTGACCAGACCCCCTTCTTCCTCTGCTCGCTGTCCCGCCTACAACTTCTTATGGCTTCTTGCTCTCCCATAACGGGCAGGTGTGTGGAGTCTACAACTAATAGTAATCCTGTGGACAGATTCCCCCTGAGCTGTGATCTCTGCGACTCCTCCAGGGGCCTCTTGGCTCATTAGTGCTCTCCTTCTTGGGATGTCAGTCTCGGTGGGCACCATATCTTGTAGGTTTGCAGTTGTGCAGTTGTCATACACTAGGAACCAGGGTACTCGAGACCGGGTTGTACTGTCTCTGGGGGTGTATCAGCTTATGGCTACTTTCCCCTCGCCTCCGGCTATGGAACGAACTTTCTCCCTTGGGAATATTGCCTCCAAGGTTCTGCGTCCTTCATGGAACCTCTCCTCCTGGGAATGCACTGTTTTTCTGACCGCCTCCAACTTAAGGTTCCTGTGTTTTATTCCGGTTCCTCCACCCACTTGGTCAGCGCTGCTCTACGCTCCACCCACACTGCTCTTAACCCCTGCTATCCCTTGCCCCTAGAGTTCTAGGCATAGGATCGGTGTGTGTATCTGTGTGGATGTATTTTAAATCAACCGTCTCTACCTTACCTGGCTGCAGTTCACCTTGTGGCCGCTCTGGTCACAGGGGCGCCACACAGTTCTCTTTCCATTTTTGAAAGATTGATCAGTGCTCTGTGAGATGTTCAGAGCTTGGGCTACTTTGTTTATAACCTAACCCTGCTTTTCTCTTCTCCACAACTTTATCTTTGACCTGTCTGATGGGTTTCTTGGTTTCCATGATGCTGTTTGTTCCCTAATATTTTCACACAAACCTCTGAGGCCTTCACAGAGCAGCTGTAGCTATACTGAGAAGAAATTACACCCAGGAGGAGGCAAAGTATTGATTATGTGACTTCTGGATACAATTGTTCACTCTGTATTTTCTTTAGGGACATGGGACTAAAGGGGGCTGAATGCAAATGTATATCAAAATGTTAGATTTATATTTGTAGAGAATTTACAAAAACAGGAATAATATCCTTTACACTTCACAAATACTTATAGTCAGTATTCGTGCACACAAAATCCCAATACATTACATTTAAACGTATGGGTGTAACATGAAACAAATATGAAAACAGGCATTGTAACGACTATAGTACTGCTCCTTATGTACAAGAATATAACTACTATAATACTGCTCCTATATACAAGACTATAACTACTATAATACTGCTCCTATATACAAGAATATAACTACTATAATACTGCCCCTATATACAAGAATATAACTGCTATAATACTGCTCCTATGTACAAGAATATAACTACTATAATACTGCCCCTATGTACAAGAATATAACTACTATAATACTGCTCCTATATACAAGAATATAACTACTATAATACTGCTCCTATGTACAAGAATATAACTACTATAATACTGCTCCTATGTACAAGAATATAACTACTATAATACTGCTCCTATGTACAAGAATATAACTACTATAATACTGCTCCCTATGTACAAGAATATAACTACTATAATACTGCCCCTATGTACAAGAATATAACTACTATAATACTGTCCCTATGTACAAGAATATAACTACTATAATACTGCCCCTATATACAAGAATATAACTACTATAATACTGCCCCTATATACAAGAATATAACTGCTATAATACTGCTCCCTATGTACAAGAATATAACTACTATAATACTGCTCCTATATACAAGAATATAACTACTATAATACTGCCCCTATATACAAGAATATAACTGCTATAATACTGCTCCTATGTACAAGAATATAACTACTATAATACTGCCCCTATGTACAAGAATATAACTACTATAATACTGCTCCTATGTACAAGAATATAACTACTATAATACTGCTCCTATGTACAAGAATATAACTACTATAATACTGCTCCCTATGTACAAGAATATAACTACTATAATACTGCTCCCTATGTACAAGAATATAACTACTATAATACTGCTCCTATGTACAAGAATATAACTACTATAATACTGCTCCTATATACAAGAATATAACTACTATAATACTGCTCCTATATACAAGAATATAACTACTATAATACTACCCCTATGTACAAGAATATAACTACTATAATACTGCTCCTATGTACAAGAATATAACTACTATAATACTGCTCCTATATACAAGAATATAACTACTATAATACTACCCCTATGTACAAGAATATAACTACTATAATACTGCTCCTATATACAAGAATATAACTACTATAATACTGCTCCTATATACAAGAATATAACTACTATAATACTGCCCCTATGTACAAGAATATAACTACTATAATACTGCCCCTATATACAAGAATATAACTACTATAATACTGCTCCTATGTACAAGAATATAACTACTATAATACTGCTCCTATATACAAGAATATAACTACTATAATACTGCTCCTATATACAAGAATATAACTACTATAATACTGCTCCTATATACAAGAATATAACTACTATAATACTACCCCTATGTACAAGAATATAACTACTATAATACTACCCCTATGTACAAGAATATAACTACTATAATACTGCCCCTTTTTACAATAATATAACTACTATAATACTGCTCCCTATGTACAAGAATATAAGTACTATAATACTGCTCCCTATGTACAAGAATATAACTACTATAACACTGCCCCTATGTACAAGAATATATAACTACTATAATACTGCTCCTATGTACAAGAATATAACTACTATAATACTGCCCCTATGTACAAGAATATAACTACTATAATACTGCTCCTATACACAAGAATATAACTACTATAATACTGCCCCTATATACAATAATATAACTACTATAATACTGCTCCCTATATACAGGAATATAACTACTATAATACTGCTCCTATGTACAAGAATATAACTACTATAATACTGCTCCTATATACAAGAATATAACTACTATAATACTGCTCCTATATACAAGAATATAACTACTATAATACTGCTCCTATGTACAAAAATATAATTACTATAATACTGCCCCTATATACAAGAATATAACTACTATAATACTGCTCCTATATACAAGAATATAACTACTATAATACTACCCCTATGTACAAGAATATAACTACTATAATACTGCTCCCTATATACAAGAATATAACTACTATAATACTGCTCCTATATACAGGAATATAACTACTATAATAATACTCCTGTGACAAAATGGACCCCTTCAATGTAGGACATATGATGATTTCTTATGTAACCAGACATATCATATTGTATATAGGTTTGAAAACTGGTATTGGCCAAGGAGAATTTCCTACAGTATTTTCATAGATGACTGGTGTAAGTTTAGCTTGGTAATGTAATTAACTTGTTTGTCATAGCAGGCCAGAGAACTTAATTATGCTAATTGTCCATTGTCTATTACCCTGTGAATGTTGATTGAGGCTCCAGCCACTATTGTGTTAATGTCATGGTTTGCAGACTGATTGTCTCAGACTAACATTCCATTGTATCACTGCTAGCATTTGGATCAGCATTTGGATTGCAATAGTACTAAAATATGTTAAATGAGGATTGGAGTTCAGCCAATGAAAAGACTGTGTTATTGCACCAATCATGACGTCCCCAATATCCTACAATGAGGGCTGAGGGTATATAAGGAGGACTGTTCACTTTGACCAGCACATTGGAGTTAGATTCTGTCTAGTGGCCTCAGTCTAGGGATTTTCGGTCCCGGCTAGAGGTCCACTGGATTGGAGATTGAAGATTGGAGACAGGCAGCTAATCTAGGGTCTTCGGATCCGGTTAGCGAGCCATAACCCCAGGCCTAGGCATTTCGGTGCCGACCAAGGGGATCAGAACACGGACTAAAGAACCACAAGGACTTCAGTATCGGATTATCGGATTCGGCTGTGATGACAAAGACTACATAAGGATGAGGAAGCAACCCAGGTTGGGACGATACAGTCACCTGGCTACAGACTTTGCCGTGCTACATTCTAATCCCTGGTGAGCCAGCGGAAGGGTGAGACTCTGTCGCCTGTTACATTGTTGTGTTTTGCTGGTTATGCGTTATATGCTGTTAACTGTTTGGGGATCCAATAAAGCCTTAATATTGTGATTCCCTGACCCTGTGTTGTCTGAGTAGTGTTCCGCCCACGGTTAAGGAGCTCGGGCGTTCAGTTGGGGATGAGCCCTGGTCCACGCTGTCTTTGTAAAGGCGGCTGGGCCTGCGGACGAGAGCACCCACTGACCCCCGGGTCTCCACGACTCCTATGTACAAGAATATAACTACTATAATATTGCCCCTATATACAAGAATATAACTACTACAATACTGCTCCTGTGTACAAGCATATAACTACTATAATACTGCTCCTATATACAAGAATATAACTACTATAATACTGTTTCTATGTACAAGAATATAACTACTATAATACTGCTCCTATGTACAAGAATATAACTACTATAATACTGCTCCTATATACAAGAATATAACTACTATAATACTGCTCCTATGTACAAGAATATAACTACTATAATACTGCTCCTATATACAAGAATATAACTACTATAATACTGCTCATATGTACAAGAATATAACTACTATAACACTGCCCCTATGTACAAGAATATAACTACTGTAATACTGCCCCTATGTACAAGAATATAAGTACTATAATACTGCCTCTATGTGCAAGTATATAACTACTATAATACTGCCTCTATATACAAGAATATAACTACTATAATACTGCTCCCTATGTACAAGAATATAACTACTATAATACTGCTCCTATGTACAAGAATATAACTACTATAATACTGCTCCTATGTACAAGAATATAACTACTATAATACTGCTCCTATATACAAGAATATAACTACTATAATACTGCTCCTATGTACAAAAATATAACTACTATAATACTGCTCCTATGTACAAGAATATAACTACTATAATACTGCCTCTATATACAAGAATATAACTACTATAATACTGCCCCTTTGTACAAGAATATAACTACTATAATACTGCTCCTATACACAAGAATATAACTACTATAATACTGCTCCTATGTACAAGAATATAACTACTATAATACTGCTCCTATATACAAGAATATAACTACTATAATACTGCTCCTATGTACAAAAATATAACTACTATAATACTGCTCCTATGTACAAGAATATAACTACTATAACACTGCCCCTATGTACAAGAATATAACTACTATAATACTGCCCCCTATGTACAAGAATATAACTACTATAATACTGCTCCAATGTACAGGAATATAACTACTATAATACTGCCCCTATGTGCAGGAATATAACTACTATAATACTGCCCCTATGTACAAGAATATAACTACTATAACACTGCCCCTATGTACAAGAATATAACTACTATAATACTGCTCCTATGTACAAGAATATAACTACTATAATACTGCCCCTATGTACAAGAATATAACTACTATAATACTGCCCCTATGTACAAGAATATAACTACTATAATACTGCTCCTATACACAAGAATATAACTACTATAATACTGCTCGCATGTACAAGAATATAACTACTATAATACTGCTCCTATGTACAAGAATATAACTACTATAATACTGCCCCTATGTACAAGAATATAACTACTATAATACTGCCCCTATGTACAAGAATATAACTACTATAATACTGCTCCTATATACAAGAATATAACTACTATAATACTGCTCCTATGTACAAGAATATAACTACTATAATACTGCCCCTATGTACAAGAATATAACTACTATAATACTGCCCCTATGTACAAGACAATAACTACTATAATACTGCTCCTATATACAAGAATATAACTACTATAATACTGCCCCTATGTACAAGAATATAACTACTATAATACTGCTACTATGAATGTTTATTTTACCTTAAACATATTCAGCCGTTTCCATAGGCGGCAAAATTCATCGAGACTGAGTTTTCCATTTCCATTTAGCTGAAGATTAGTTAAGTTCCACAGTTGTTTGTCCTGATACGTACGTTGCTCTCATATTAGTGAACAGTGCGCTCCATATTATACATGATATGAAAGTATGTTCACTGATCTTTATCTTGGCAGTCTTCATATATGTGTGTTTCTTTTCATGGCACAAATGAGATAACACATATTTACCATGTTGTGAAACTAGTCTTATGTAGTTATGTATGGCGGTATTAATTATTTCATTGTTTGGTCAATGAAGGTATGTACAACTATATACAATCCTGCAAAATGTCTCTCTATCCTAGATGGTTTTTTTGGGTAGAAGTAGCTTTAGTGCTGACATTCTTGACTAAAAGTTAAGCCTGAAAAATCCTCTACTTCACTGTGGATGCAGATGCACTGACACCTGCCGGCTGCCATTCCTGAGCAAGCTCTGCACTAGTATTGAATATAACCTGTAGCTGAATCCTCTTTAGGAGATGGTCCTGGCACTTGCTGAACTGTCTTGGAAGCTTTAAAGTCTTATTTTACAACAATTAAACCTTTCTTTGAAGATCCCAATGATACGATATATGGTTGATTTACGGGCAAACTTGCAAGCAATGTCCTTGACAGTAAAGCCCTTTTGATGCAAAGCAACAATGATCATACGTTAACTTGGAGGTAACCATGGAGAACAGAAGAAGAGAATGATTTCAAGCATCAACCCCACTTTAATGCAACCAGTCTGCTCTTAGGTGTGACTGCTGTCCAAGACTACAGGTAGAAAGGATGTATCTTGGACAGATTTGGCACAAGCCACTCAGTTAGGCTAGCCGGATTTATTATAGTCCAGTTTTTCACCATCCCCAAAAACGGAGACTGCAGCATTTTTGGGCTCCGGTGAAAAAATTGGACAAAATCAGACGATCCCAGACCCGGGCGATTAGGCAAACATAACATAGGAGTCTATGGGTGCCGGATCTGTGAAAAAATCAGATTGTTTCCCGGATCCGATTTTAAGCACAGAGCATGCTCAGAAATCATGCCGTGCAAACTTCAGCACCATGAACAGCACTACTTCAAGCACAGGCTCAGGCTGTAAATTCAGCACTAAGGACAGCGGCAGAGCAGACACAGGCAGATTTCAGCACCATGGACAGCGGCAGAAAAGTAATCCTGCAAAAAACAGGATTCGGGACCATATTTGGCCACAATTTCTACACATCCTGTGCTGTCGGGTTCTGTCTGGGTGATCCTGCAAAAAACATGATCCAGCCTGACAGACAAAAACCGTGGTGTGAAGCCAGCCTTAGGCACAACCTGACAAAACCTGACACCCTTTAACCCCTATACAGGGTTCAATGTTTACAACAGGGTCCAGAAGATTGCTGCCTATGGAAGGGCTGCAGTCCATACACAGGAAAGTCTCCCAGCAAGGTCAAAGCCAGGAGGTCAGGAAAAGGACAAAATCAGGATCCAATTGCGAGGGAGCCAGGTCACAATCAAGATGGCAGCAAGGTACAAAATCGTGAGGTAGAAGAAGCGTCAGGCTGGGGTAGAACAAGAAAAACACCAATTCAAGACCAGAGACTAGTCAGGGAAGCAACAAGCTATTTCTGGCAGCTTCCAGCAGAAGGCTCAAGGTATTAGCAGGGTGTGGTGCTTTCCAATAGCTTGAAGCTTAGGAGCTAAGACAGCACACACACTATATGTCCCAGCAACTCTAACCTTAGTCGATGGGCAGAACCTGCAATGATCAGGATTTCTGGCTCTGACTACTCCACTATCACTAGAACCAACTATGGAGTGAATACGGTGGTGACAGTAGCAGATGTCGCAGGAGCAGACTCTGGTGGGGATGTGACATTATAATTCAATTAGCATGAGAGAGTGATATCAGCTGCCTTGTCCTTGTTAATCTGTAAATCTGTTGGAGAAAGTGCCGTTTTGTCCGCTCTGCCGTCACAATGATCACCAGAGACAAGAGAGCATCTGGGCTGAATTGTGTCTTATTCTTCCAACGCGTTTCGGAGCCTCCACCTGGCTCCTTCCTCAGGGTCTGAGGTCCTTGCAGCAGCTGTCTTTTTCAGGCGACTACATCGATTTCTGGCTATCATACTGGTTGTTGGTGACACAACCAGACCAGGTGAGCAGTTTACGCACACATTCATTTACCTCCTTATCTGGAGATAAGACCCTATTGCGCATTTTCTCACTTTCACAGACCTTGCCCTTGTTAATACTTTCTAAGGATCTAATGAGAAGATCGCTGAAGGAAAGACACCTGATCGCTCTTCATAACAATCTAGAGTAAGTGCAAATTGCTACTATAAAACTAAGGTAGCAAAGTTTGTGGCAAGAAAATGTGAGTGTGTGTATGTGTACATGTGTGTATATGTGAATGTGTTTTTGTGTATGTGTATGTATATGTGTGTGTGTGTGTGTCATGTGCTCAGGTTGCACTGATTTTGTTGGATGCTGCTGTGTGTGTTTGTGTTTTGCATTTCTTCAGGAGCTACATGAGGTATGGATATGAAGGTCTTGTGCTCAGATGGCGATGTAGGTATGGATGTGAAGGTCTTGTGCTCAATTGCTGGTTGAGGTGAGGCTGGGTGTGACTCACCTGGAGATCCCTAGCCTGGTCTTTAAGTAGACTTCTCTTTCCTCTGTCAGATGCCATTGATAGATTTATTTACTCATGGTCACTGGGCTGTGAAGACGCCTTGCTGCTGAGCTGAAGTCTCTCCTGGAGTTCTATTGCCTTGGGTGTAGCTGTGATTCCTGACCTGTGGGTGGAGGTAGGGGCCCTCAGCCTAAGGCTAATCAGGAGCTTAAGAAAAAGGGTGGCAGCTCGAACCTTCTCACCATCAGAGGTACCTCTGAGAACAGGGGGGCGAGCCAGGGACCCCAACATCAGGGTCCGATTAGTCTCCCCTGACCCCCTACACCCATCACACCATCTAGTTACCTGATTCCCTCTCCTTCTAACCATGACAGTGTGTATGTATGTGTACATGTATGTAAGTTTGTGTGTATGTGTATGTATGTGTATGCGTACATGTGTGTATGTATGTGTGTTTATGTGTGTGTGTGTGTGTACATGTGTGTGTATATGTGTGTGTACATGGGTTTTTCAGGTGTGCACTTTTACTTATTTCTCTAGAATCAATCTTGGGCTACAGTGAAGGATACATCCATCAGCAGTAGCATCCCTCGGCACGAGTCCAGGCTGAATTCTCCTTCGTCAGCTACAATGGATTTATCTGCAAACAAAGATGATTTTATCATGTGATGCACTGGAAAGAGTGAAACAAAAAATTCCAAGTTCTTCTAATTTGTGAAAAAAGAGCAATTCAACCAGGGGCGTAACTACCGGCATAGCAGACGTAGCGGTCGCTTTGGGTCCCGGCGCTTGTGGGGGGCCCGGACCCAGCGCCGCTACGCTGCTATCCGGTCAGCTACCTTGTGTGGCCGTCAGGAGGGGGCTGAGAGGTCACCTGGGGGGGGGGCCCGAGCTCCCTGGGGGACCCTGCTGCCTGTGTCTCCAGCCGCCCCCGCCACGGCCGCGATAGCGCCGAGGCTGAGGGAGGACTGCTGGAAGTGACACTGTGACTTCCTGCAGCCGCACAGCAGTGCCCGCCCCTTCACCGCTCTTTGCGCCCTGAGCCGACGTTATATTGATATTTTGATCATTCCATTTTTTTTCATTATTAAAAAAAATTCTTTTAAGTTGAGTCTTTGTCTCATTAGACTGTGTACCCATCGGCTTCATTAATCTTATATTTGTATAGATAGAACTATTACGAATGTAGCAATGCCACAAATGTGTATTTTTACTTAAAGTTTTTCTTTATTCCAAATGCGTAAAAAATGGTTGATGAAAATTCTTATTTACAATGGTGTGAAAAAGTGTTCTCTCACTTCCTGATCTTTTATTCTTTTGCGTGTTTGTCACACTTTTAGATCACTAAATAAGTTTAAATATTAGGCAAAGACAATACAAGTAATCCCAAAATGCAGTTTTATAAAGAAGGTCTTTATAATTAAAGGAAAAAGAGACCCAAATCTACAGGGCCCTGTGTGAAAAAGTGATTGCTTCCCTTTCCCCTTAAAACATAAATTAACTGTGGTTTAACACATCAATTTCCCCAGCTACACCAAGACCTGTTTTCAATTAAAAAAAAAAATCACTTAAATAAGACCTGCCTGACAAAGTGAAGTAGACCAGTGAAGGGCCCTTTGTGAAAAAGTGATTACCCCCCCCAAAAAAAAAAACCGAAAAAAAAAAACACAGAAAAGAACCAAAACATAAATTAACTGTGGTTTATCATATCTTTGAGAAGCTGAGCTCAATTTCCCCACCCACACCCAGTTCTGATTACTGCCACACCTGTTCTCAATCATGCAACCAATTAAATAAGACCTGTCTGACAAATTGCAGATGACCTGTGAGGGGCCCTGTGTGTAAAGGTAACCCCCCCCAAGAAAAGACAAAACATAAGTTAACTGTGGTTTATCACATCTTTGAGGGCCACTTTACACACACCAACTTATCTGTCCAACTTCTGACCAACTTACTGGTTGCAGTGAAATCATGGACACATTGCTCCATTTTGTGACTGTGTACAATGGAGCAATGTGTCCATGATTTCACTGCAACCAGTAAGTTGGTCAGAAGTTGGACACATAAGTTGGTGTGTGTAAAGTGGCCCTGAGAAGCTGAGCTCAATTTCCCCATCCACACCCAGGCCTGATTACAGCCACAGCTGTTCTCAATCATGAAATCACTTAAATAGGACCTGCCTGACAAAGTGAAGTAGACCCAGAGATCCTCAAAAGTTAGGCATAATATATACATATACATATATATTTGTTTCTTTTTTTCATTCTTACAGTTCTCACATTTCATTGCATTTTGATGCTCCCTTTGGGGGCTTGAACAAGCAAACATTCGATCCTTTGTATTATATACAGTAATACCACAATATTGTTCTAAATGTCAAAATTCATGGTCTTCTACAAACACCAGCCAGAAGCTTGAGGTTCACAAGGGCACCACCATGACCGACCGGCCATGATGGCGCCCCTGCCGGTGCACTGTATTTACTGCCTTACCTGTGATGATCACATCATTTAGAAGCATCTGCAGGCGCTCCGCATTCATCTCTGAGGTCTAGGAGAGATTCAAGAGATTTCATTTATCAGATAGTATCTTTAGTTATCTACATTCCAGATAAGGCTTTGTTCACATGTTGTGTTTTTGCTGCAACCAAAACCTGCTCTCTTGGTAGTAAGAAAGCTGCTTCAAAAAAGAAGGTTTTGCTGCCTTTTTTTGTGGTTGTGTTTTTGTTTTGTTATTTGTCTACAGGACATGTTAAATAAAGTTAGGTTCATTCGCCACAAAAGGAGGAAAAATGCAGATGAGTGCAGTGGTTGCTTTTTTGCAGTTACTTATTGCTTTAAATGGTGAAAAATCGCTGATAGAATAGACGCTGCTTCTTTCGAAAACGCAGCAGTTTCCATTTCAGTCTGGAAAAAAAAGCAAATTGTGCAAATTGCAGAAAACGCAACGTTTTGCTGGTGCTGTAAAAAGTATTCAACCCCATTGGCATTTTCTGTGTGTTAGGCTGCCTTCACATTTGCGTTTGTGTCTGCATGCTGATGGCATGCAGACACAAACGCAATGAAAAGCAGGGTCATTTTTTTGTGTCCGCAGCGGAGAATGTCCGCCTGCGGACACATTACTAGGGAGCCCGGGCAGCCAATCGGAGGTGTCCGGGGGCGGGCCGGAGGCGGAGATCAGCGGCGGAGATCTCCTCCCCGCCGCCGGTAAGCTTCGGGACGTGTCAGCGGGGTTAAACAGCTGATTTGACAGCTGTTTGAATCTCCCGCGCCGACACCGAGAGGAGATGTCGGCGCGGGAAGATTCAAACAGCTGTCACCCGGGACGCAGCATGTTGCATTTTTTGGGCGCTCGGGGACCTTGGAAAATCAGCAAGCTTCCTCAAGAGCACAAAACAATGCATTGGCGTCAATGGGTCCGCAGTGTCCTGCGCTTGACAGCGCAGGAGAACGCTGCGGACCCATTGAAATCTCTCCCGGTGGCCGCCGGTGATGTCACAAGAGATCACCGACGGCCACCGGGAGATCAGCTGGAGCCTCTGATGATCGCCTCCTTCCCGCCGCCGGTAAGCTCCTAGCGATGTCGGTGGGGAGGAGGAGATCATCAGAGGCTCAGCTGATCTGCCGGTTTAAAATAAATAAAATTTTGTCTACATTTTATCACTCCTCTCAAATTAGACTATTTAGTGCTGATGAATCACACACAAATCAGATTGCAAAAATACTTAAATGCAGGTCATAATGTGACAGAATAGGTAAAAAGCCAAGGTAGGTGACTACTTTTGCAATTGTGGCACCCCATGGGCTAATGTGCCACAATAACATCACATGGGTTCTCTCCCACTACACACTGACAAACACTAGCACCTCTGGGCCAGGAGGGGGAGCACAACCTGCTTCCTTATATACTCTTGCTCATGAGGGAGAGCTCAGTTCAGCTCGGAGCAGGGCTGTGAAGAGCACGAGTTAGTGCAGAACTTAGTGCAGACCTAGTGAGGGTCAGAGGAACAGGAGAACGACAGACTGAGGAACACGTCTGGGAGCTGGAGTGATACCTTCACTCGCCCCAGAAGAACGCACAGAACGGACACCGGATCCGCTACTGTGTCTGGCACCCACAGCACAGTGAATCCAGGAACAGAGGGATTTCTAGATGCACCTAGTACCAGGGCAAAGCAACACGGAGGGGTCAGCACAACACAGAGGACTCAAGTTGCCTAGCCAAGTGGTACCAGCAGAACACAGAGAGAGAGACGTGAGAAGTCCCCGCAGCTCAGCTAATAGCAGCAGCTCAGGACACACACACAGTGCAGCACAAGGACGCTGACGACCCCGGACAGGGTGGAAAGAGAGCTCAGCCCCATTACAGACTCCGTGGACTATAATCTGCAGTAACATCAGCAGTAAAGCTTTGGAAAACAGCAAAACTGTGAGTCTGTGTATTGATTGCGACCTTTGCTCCAGATTCAGCACAGAGAGCTTCCCCTTGCTACAAGCCTGTCAGCTCTGCAGCCTCAGGAGAGAAGGAGAAGTGCACCAGTGTCTACCAAACGTGAGTGTGTGTCCTTTAACCCTGTCTCCACCATCTATACCCCTTATAGACTATACCATCACTGCCCCGGGGAATACAGTTCTACCCACAGGAACTATACCATCTATGCTGCCACTACATCATCCCCGGAGGTTCTGCAGCAGCGGCGGCCCCCTTACTGGCCGCATATAGTGGGTGGTGTCACGACTGACATTTCCTCTGTAAATAATCCCCTTTTATTGCCGAGCCCGGGACACGGTCCGGACCAAGCCACCCGTGACTTCCCCGGCACCGTCCGGTACCGAGTACCCCCGTCCCGAGGGGCCCGACACAATGCACCATAATGGAGAAGATGGAGAAACTTGGAGACTTGGAGAAGGTGGAGACATACGTAGTGGCCTCTAATGGATGCGGTCTATCAAAACCAGCACTGACCCCTGGTTTACAGTACCATAAATTTACTCTATTTTCAAATGATTGTTGACTATCAGACATTAGCAATCGCTGGAAAGCTGCGCTAATTTGCAAAAAACGTGAGTTGTCAGCACTAGTATTTGGCCCCACATCAACAGAACAGGGGCCACTACTCATGTCTGCACCCTAACAATAAAGAACATGTACCCAATATTAAGATAATCACCTGGTTTGCATAATGGGCAAAAATATTCTCGCAGTCGTCCTCTTGATATGCATTCAAAACTACCTGTATGTGGGATGGAAAAATAAACATTAGGAGACAATATTTAACTTACAGTTTACAAAACGATGTTGAAATGGGCCCCCTCAGAGGTTTCTAAACTTATTATTGCAGAAAAGTTATGATAAATGCCCGGACTCACACATAAAACTGACGGTTAGTATAGGCTCCCCTATGATGCTGAAGATTTGATAAGACAACTTATTGGCTAAGTAGTAGGGAAAAGAGGTGTGGTCCAATGATGCTCCTCCCCTGAGGAACAGTTCTGGAGAAGAAAGTTGGTGTTTGGTTGGAGCTGCTGTTCTGTACTGAATGATTTCTCCAGTTCTGTGCTTATTATATCCCACGTGAAAATCTTATCCTATAGGTAATATTGTCAGTGTGTGAACACAATACAAATCTCTGCCTGTAAAGCACCAGTTCAGCATATTTGTTAATAGCATAGCTGCAGTGCTGCTTTACATGTAAGTCCACTGCCCCCTTTCTTATACTCTCCTTCCGGTGGCTTCATTTTCTATCACCTCTGCTCCAGTCCTTCTATGATGATTTGTGACCCGCCGACATCTCCAGTGTTTCATGAAGGCACCATCAAGTCTGTTAGGTCACATTGTGATCTCATTCTGGCCACATTCCAGCCTCGATCTGGCTTTGTATTGGCTTTGTTCTGGCCTCATTCTGGCCTTACTCTGACCTCATTCTGGCTTCATTCAGACCTTTTTCTAGCTTCATTCTGGCCTCCTTTTGGCCTTGTTCTAGCCTCACCTTGGCCCCATTCTGGCTTCATTCAGGCCTAATTCTGGCTTCATTCTGGCCTTGCTCTGACCTTGTTCTGGTCTCATACTGTCTTTGTTTTGGCTTTGTCCAGGCTTCGCTCTAGCCTCATCTTGGCCTTGTTCTGGCCACATTCTGGCCTTCTTCTAGTCTCACTTTGGTCTCATTCTGGCTTCATTCAGGCCTAATTCTGTCATCATTATGGCTTTGCTCTGACCTCGTTCTGGTCTCATTCTGTCTTTGTTCTGGCTTTGTCCAGGCTTCGCTCTGACCTCATCTTGGCCTCACTCTGGCCTCATTCTGGCTTCATTCAGGTCTTATTCTGGCTTCATTCTGGCTTTCCTTTGACCTTGTTCTGGTTTCATTCTGTCTTTGTTTTGGCTTAGTCCAGGCTTCGCTCTGGCCTCATCTTGGACTTATTCTGGCCTCATTCTAGTCTTGTTCTAGCCTCACTCTGGCCTAATTCTGGCTTCAGTCAGGCCTAATTCTGGCTTCATTCTGGCTTTGCTCTGACCTCGTTCTGGTCTCATTCTGGCTTCATTCTGGCTTCAGTCAGGCCTAATTCTGGCTTCATTCTGGCTTTGCTCTGACCTTGTTCTGGTCTCATTCTGTCTTTGTTCTGGCTTTGTACAGGATTAGCTCTGGTTTTATCTTGGCCTCGTTCACGCCTAATTCTGGCTCTCATAGAGATGCATTGGAAGCTTGTGAAACACCTTATGACTTCTGGACAGTCAGAAGTTACAGCCACAAGATGGAGCTGTGGAACCAGAGCAGCAGTGATTGAAGGTGAAGCCTCCATAAGGACAATATATAACAGGGTGTAGGGGGCTGACACTTAGAGCGCCACTCTAGTACTCTAAAAAACGATAAAATGTTAAAAAGGAAAAACACTGCAGTAGTGCTTTATTGATGTTTTATGTGTATGTGGAGATTTTTTCTGTATATGTTTCAGTCACCTGTACACAAGTAAACTTAACTGCAAGGAAAACCTTAGCTGACAAAGTTGAGCATTGATCAAAGCAATAACGTAGACAAGTTTCCCTTTACCTTAGGATTCTGACCGTTTCGGCTGAGAACAGACTCAAAGTCACTACATTAACACAAAAGCAAAAGTTACATTAAAAACAATATCACAATTCCTTTTATCTAACATTTCACCTTATTGTTAAGACATGAAAAAATAGGAGTGAATGATAAAATAGAAGATTCTGTCTGCAGTCACCACTAGAGGGAGCTCCCTGTATACAGAGATTCCTGATAAGATCCTATCTGCAGTCACCACTAGAGGGAGCTCCCTGTATACAGAGATACATGATAAGATTCTGTCTGCAGTCACCACTAGGGGGAGCTCCCTGTATACAGAGATACATATAAGATCCTGTCAGCAGCCTCCACTAGGGGGAGCTCCCTGTATACAGAGATACATGATAAGATTCAGTCTGCAGCCACCACTAGGGGGAGCTCCCTGTATACAGAGATACATATAAGATCCTGTCAGCAGCCTCCACTAGGGGGAGCTCCCTGTATACAGAGATACATGATAAGATCCTGTCTGCAGTCACCACTAGGGGGAGCTCCCTGTATACAGAGATATATGATGATTTTGTCTGCAGTCACCACTAGGGGGAAGTCCCTGTATACCAAGATACATGATAAGATTCTGTCTGCAGCCACCACTAGGGAGAATTCCCAGTATACAGAGATACATGACAAGATTCTGACTGCAGTCACCACTAGTGGGAGCTCCCTGTATATAGAGATACATGATAAGATCCTGTCTGCAGTCACCACTAGGGGGAGCTCCCCGTATACAGAGATACATGATAAGATCCTGTTGATCCTGTCTGCAGCCACCACTAGAGGGAGCTCCCTCTGTATGTGCACTTAAGTATACACACATATATATTATATATATATATATATATATATATATATATTACCAAGAAAAAAATCTCTCTGCAGCACACAGCTACTAACAATATTGTACACATGCTACCAAGCATTAAACGAGGAAAAAATTTTAAAAACTTACGTTTTTTTCCAAAAACTCATTGTTTTTCATTTTTTATTTTCTGGGGGTCTTGGTACATACATTGGCCAATGTCTGCTTGCTCATCAACCACGACACGGTGCCCCCATGTCTGATGAGTCCTAACGTTGACATCCCTGTCCTCCTTGTCCTCCCTGTCCCACTTCTAAGTGGGTGGACACCATCTCAACCTCAGACCACCTGGGGGTGATGAGGGTGTATATATATACATACACTGTGCATTTTTTAAGTGAAACGGTAAGTTGGGGTTACCAGTCAGTGATTCAAACCAGTTTTAACTGCTTTGAACAGGTGTGAGTGTACAACCTTAAGTAACAAAATGTGGTGTGACTGGTTTTAGTCAGAAAATAACAGCTAGCGGCCCCCTCAGCTTCAGGTGAGAGCTTGTTTCTGTGAGGAGTGGTTTAGTGGACTTTTTCTCTGTGTGATTCGTGTCTGTAAAAATAGATGTTACTCCACGGAAGAGTCTAGAATTATTAAGAGAAATCGCTTCCACCGTCTGTATTGGAAAATCTACCGTTTGAAGAATAATTTGGACACAATGAAACTGGATCATTTTCTCCAAAACAAAAAGGGAAATGTGGAAGAAAAAGGAAAACGACACCAAGAACTGATAAATCACTTATCAGAAATAGTAAAATGAATGCAAGAAAAACAAGTAAAGACTTGCTTTGTCCCAATTAATTTGCACAGCACATATATATATATATATATATATATATATATATATACAGTCCATGACAGAAGTTATGTCGCTTATCCATGTTATGTAAATAAAAGCTTATAACCTGACGTTAAATCCATCCATTGGTTTTATAAATTCCTCTTTTGAAAGCTGAAACCCTCCGAAATGTGGTTTAGATTAAGAAAATAAATTGTCATCAATGCTGAAATATTGATCATTAAACACAGAACACAGAAGGGTCAGATTTTGGCAAGACAAACCCACAGAAAGTAATGTGCTTTTCAAACAAATAATTAACTTAAATACAAATATATGTTGCATAACATTGGTGAAGGAAGTTGTGGTGCTATTAGAGTCATATTTAATATTTTGTGTGACTTCCATGAGCTTGAAGGACTGAATCCATGTGGTTCAACAATGATTCATGCAATGTATTAATAAAGTCATAAGGAATAGCAAAGAATGCAGTCTTACATGCCTCCCAGAGTTCATTTAGATTCTTTGGTTTTGTCTTCCAAGCTTCCTCTTTCATCCTACCCCAAACATGCTCAATGATGTTCATGTCTGGTGACTGGGCTGGCCAGTCCTTGAGCACCTTGATCTTTTTTGCCTGGAGGAACTTTGTTGTAGAGATGGATGTATGAGATGGAGCACCATCCTGCTGCAGAATTTGACCCCTTTTATGATTTGGAATATAAGAGGTAGTTAATACTTCTTAGTATTTTAGGCTATTGATAATGCCTTCCACCTTGCAAATGTTTCGCACACCCCCATACTGAATGTAACCCCAGACCATGATCTTTCCACCACCAAATGTAACAGTTTTCTGGGTGTATTTTAGATCCATACGGGCTCCAGTAGGTCTCCTGCAGTATTTGCGCCAGCTGTGGTGTAATTCTACTGAAGATTCATCAGAGAAAATCCACCTTCTGCCACTTTTCCAGTGTCCATCTGTTTAGCGGGCTGTGGGACTTTGCAAATGCCACACGTTTTTTAATTTGCCTTTTGTTTCGTGCTGGCTTCTGGGCACTGATTCGACCATGGAGGCGATTTCAAGACAGAATCCTACAAACTGTTCTAGTTGACACAGGGACTTGAGGAGACTAGGCCTGTTGGAGCTCTGCTGCCGTGGAAGAGGGGCTTGCTTTGGATTTAAACGTTCCTCCTGAGTCTTGCGGGGTCTGCCGGACATGGGCTTGTCAAACACATCTCCAGTCTCTTCAAATCTTTTTTAAATTCTTTGTACTTGACGCTGAGACACATTAAAGGTGCCAGCCACCTCTGCAGTGGATCTGGTCTTCCGCCTCTTGATAATCAAGGCTTTGGTCGCAGGGTGGATTTTTGGCATGTTGTCAGAGCTCAGGTTGCAGTTCAAGTGAAGGTCTGGGGTGCTGGGTTTCTTTATATACACACCCACTAATTAACCGATCATTTACGGAGCACAGGTGAGGATGTAAACTAGGATTGGGTGCATTATATGACCAGGCGACTAAACTTTTGTCTTGCCAAAATCTGACCATTCTGTGTTCATTAAATGATCAATATTTCAGCATTGATGCCAATTTATTTTCTTAACCTAAACCACATTTGGGAGGGTTTCAGCTTACAAAAGAGTAATTTATACAACTAATGGATGAATTTAACGTCAGGTTATAAGCTTTTATGTACATAACATGGATAAGCGACATAACTTTTGTTTCAGGGACTGTGTACATATATATATATATATACACAGTATGTTGTGAAAGTATTTGGCCCCTTGAACTTTTCAACCTTTTGTCACATTTCAGGCTTCAAACATAGATATAAATTCTTGTTTGTTGGAGAATCAACAAGTGGGACACAATCGTGAAGTGGAACGAAATTTATTGGATATTTTAAACTTTTTTAACAAATAAAAAACTGAAAAATGGGGCGTGCAATATTATTCGTCCCCTTTACTTTCAGTGCAGCAAACTGACTTCAGAAGTTCAGTGAGGATCTCTGAATGATCCAATGTTGTCCTAAATGACTGGTAATGATACATAGAATCCACCTGTGTGTAATCAAGTCTCCGTATAAATGCACCTGCTCTGTGATAGGCTCAGGGAGCATCATGAAGACCAAGGAACACACCAGGCAGGTCCGAGATACTGTTGTGGAGACGTTTAAAGCCAGATTTGGATACAAAAAGATTTCCCAAGTGTTAAACATCTCAAGGAGCCACTGTGCAAGCGATCAAATTGAAATGGAAGGAGGATCAGACCACTGCAAATCTACCAAGGCCCGGCCGTCCCTCTAAACTTTCATCTCGGACAAGGAGAAGATTGATCAGAGATGCAGCCAAAAGGCCCATGATCCCTCTGGATGAACTGCAGAGATCTACAGCTGAGGTGGGAGAGTCCGTCCATAGGACAACAATCAGTCGTACACTGCACAAATCTGGCCTTTATGGAATAGCGGCAAGAAGAAGCCATTTCTCAAAGATATCCATAAAAAGTCTGGTTTGAAGTTTGCCACAAGCGCCTGAGAGACACCAAACATGTGGAATAAGGGGCTCTGCTCAGATGAGACCAAAATTGAAATTTTTGGCCACAATGAAAAACGATATGTTTGGTGTAAAAGCAACACAGCTCATCACCCTGAGAACACCATCCCCACTGTCACACATGGTGGTGGCCTCATCATGGTTTGGGCTTTTCTTCAGCAGGGACAGGGAAGATGGTTAAAATTGATGGGAAGATGGACGGAGCCAAATACACGACCATTCTGGAAGAAAACCTGCTGGAGTCTGTAAAAGACCTGAGACTGGGACGGAGATTTATCTTCCAACAAGACAATGATCCCAAACATAAAGCAAAATCTACAATGTAATGGTTCAAAAATAACCGTCTCCAGGTGTTAGAATGGCCGAGTCACATCCAGACCTGAATCCAATGGAGAATCTGTGGAAAGAGCTGAAAACTGCTGATCACAAACGCCTCAATCCAACCTCACTGAGCTCCAGCTGTTCTGCAAGGAAGAATGAGACAAACCCCAAGAGACTGCAGCTGTAATCACAGCACAAGGGGGCGCTACAGAGGATTAACTCAAGGGGTGAATAATATTGCACGCCCCACTGTTCAGTTTTTTATTTAATAAAAATTTTTTTAAATATGCAATAAATTTGGTTCCACCTCACGATTGTGTCCCACTTGTTGTTGATTCTTCACAAAAAAATTAGAATTTATATCTTTATGTTTGAAATGTGGCAAAAGGTTGAAAAGTTCAAGGGGCCGAATACTTTCATAAGGCACTGTATATAGGGGGCTGAATACTTTCATAAGGCACTGTATATAGGGGGCTGAATACTTTCATAAGGCACTGTATATAGGGGGCCGAATACTTTCATAAGGCACTGTATATAGGGGGCTGAATACTTTCATAAGGCACTGTATATAGGGGGCTGAATACTTTCATAAGGCACTGTATATATACATAGAGGGCTGAATACTTTCATAAGGCACTGTATATATACATAAGGGGCTGAATACTTTCACAAGGCACTGTATATATACATAGGGGGCTGAATACTTTCATAAGGCACTGTATATATACATAAGGGGCTGAATACTTTCATAAGGCACTGTATATATACATAGGGGCTGAATACTTTCATAAGGCACTGTACTGTATATATTAATGTTAGTGCTCTGATATGTGGATACTAAGTTTGTAAAGCATTTTAAATAAAATCCTCTAATAGTTTACATAATCCATGTAAATTGACAAAGTCTGATAGTGAGCTCTAATTACAGCAGAATCATAGTATGGATGGTGGCGGCTCCATTGATGCAATGTAGGATGAGGGAAGAGCTATATTCCGTATTTTACTAGTTAATAAACAGGGATTTATCTGATACTTACTGTGGTTGGATGCTGCCGTTGCGAGATTCTCGTCTCCTTTGACCTTCCCATGTTTCATTATCTGAAAATCTACAATTATAAGGTGTATTACAGCCTGATGAGGTAAACAACGGGTGCAATAAATGTACTACAGGAGCATCTCAATAAATTAGAATATCATCAAAGAGTTAATTTATTTCAGTAATTCAATACATAAAGTGAAACACATATATTATATAGAGTCATTACACACAGAGGGATCTATTTCATGTGTTTATTTCTGTTAATGTTGATGATTAAGGCTTACCGCCAATGAGAACCCAAAGGTCATTATCTCAGAAAATTAAAGTAGGGAGGATGAAGGGTTAAACACCGCGCTGCTGTATTCCACGAGACATCAAAGGGGGAATATAATATTGATTTATTAGTCAACGCATTTCAGGGCTCCCTGAAACATGGCAATAAGATATTGATTTGTCCTGAGGAAAAGGCCAGGGAGCCCTGAAACGCGTTGTCTAATAAATCAATATTATAGTCACCCTTTGGTGTCTCGTGGAATACGGCAGCGCGGCGTTGTGTGTGGCGGCGAGGAGCAGCAGGAGTAGCGGCAATGATTTCCCTGTCAGTTTCAGGTGGCGTTGGGTTTGGCTGTCGGCGGCACCGCTGCTAATAGTGCGCAATTGGCCAGCACCACTAGCGGGCGCCATATTTTCACACTCATCACTTGAGTGTGCAAATATGGCTGCCGCCGGTGCATGGAGGTGGATGACAGATGCCACAAGGTAAGTATATATCAGACAATCCATGTAGATAGAGAATAAGCTAATAATGTTAATTACAGCAGAATCACAAACTGACAGCTCCACTCATACATTATAGGGAGCGAGAAATACAGAATTCCTCAGTTTATCACTATACATCATATAATGACTTATCTGATACTTACTGTGATGATGAGCTGCTGGAACAAAGTTCTCCGGTCTGATAATATCCGGATGTTTCATTATCTGAATATCTATAATTATATAGCACACATAATAATATACAGAGATACATGATAAGATTATGTCTGCAGTATCCACTAGGGGGAGCTCCCTGTATACAGAGATACATGATAAGATTCTGCAATCACCACTAGGAGGAGCTCCCTGTATACAGAGATACATGATAAGATTTTGCAGTCACCACTAGGGGGAGCTCCCTGTATACAGAAATGCATGATAAGATTCTGTCTGAAGCTACCACTATGGGAGGCTCCCTGTATACAGAGATGCATGATAAGATTCTGTCTGCAGTCACCATTAGGGAGAGCTCCCTGTATACAGAGATACAGGATAAGATCCTGTCTGCTATCACCACTAGGAGGAGCTCCCTGTATACAGAGATACATGATAAGATTCTGTCTGCAGCCACCACTAGGGGGAGCTCCCTGTATACAGAGATACATGATAAGATTCTGTCTGCAGTCACCACTAGGGGGAGCTCCCTGTATACAGAGATACATGATAAGATTCAATCTGCAGCCACCACTAGGGGGAGCTCCCTGTATACAGAGATACATGAAAAGATCCTGTCTGCTATCACCACTAGGGAGAGCTCCCTGTATACAGAGATGCATGATAAGATCCTGTTTGCAGTCACCACTAGAGGGAGCTCCCTGTATACAGAAATACATGATAAGATTCTGTCTGCAGCTACCACTATGGGGAGCTCCCTGTATACAGAGGTACATGATAACATCCTGTCTACAGTCACCACTAGAGGGAGCTCCCTATATACAGAGATACATGATAAGATTCTGTCTGCAGCCACCACAAGGGGAAGCTCCCTGTATACAGAGATACATGATAAGATTGTGTCTGCAGCCACCACTAGGGGGAGCTCCCTGTATACAGAGATACATGATAAGATCCTGTCTGCAGCCACCACTAGGGGCAGCTCCCTGTATACAGAGATACATGATAAGATCCTGTCTGCAGTCACCACTAGGGGGAGATCAATGCATGCAGATATAATTTTTATTGTATTATTGGCTGTATTATTCTATACTAGATGGGAGCCTGATGCTATTGCATCAGATGAGTGGTGATATCACAATGGGGTAGGCTCTGTGACACTGGGGGCGGCAGCCATCTCTCCCCTGTGCAGTCTCTCCCCTGTGCATTGTTTTTTCCCCCTCGCTCTTTGCCTCGTCTTCCCCCTGTTGCTGCCTCTGCACACTCTCTGCCTCTCGTGCTGCCTCTCTGCAACCCCTTTGGTAGCTCTCTGCCCCATCCTCTGTGGTCATTCTCTACCCCTGTGGTCGCTCTCTGCACCCGGTGTTTCTTCTTATGCGGCGGCGGCATGAAGAAGAGGATGGTGGCATGAGGAACTGGTGCAGTTCCTTATTTGGTGAGCTTTGGGGTGAGTGGGCTGTGGGGTGAGCAGGCTGAGTGAAGTAAGTAGACTGTGGGGTGAGTGAGGCGAGTGGGCTGTGGGTGAGTGGGCTGTGGGGTGAGTTTGCTGTGGGGTGAGTGGGTTGAGTTGAGTTAGTGAGCTGTGGATGTGGGGTGGTTGGGGTGAGTGGGTTGGTGGGTTGAGTTGAGTGAGTGAGCTATGGATGTGGGGTGGTTGGGGTGAGCGAGCTGTGGGGTGAGCAGACTGTGGGGTGAGTGGACTGTGGGGTGAGTGGGATGAGTGGAGTGAATAAGCTGTGGAATGAGTGGGCTGTGGGATGAGCAGGCTATGGGGTTAGTGGGCTTTAGGGTGAGTGGGGTGAGCAGGCTGTGGGGTGAGCGGGCTATGGGGTGAGTGGGGTGAGCGGGCTGGGAGGTGATTGGGATGACCAGTGTGTGGGGTGAGTGAGCTGTGAAATGACCGGGGTGTGGGGTGAGTAGGTTGTAGGGTGAGCAGGGTGAGTGGGCTGTGGGGTGAGCAGTCTGTGGTGTGAGCGGGCTGCAGGGTGACTGGGCTGTGGGATGAGTGGGGTGAGCAGGTTGTGGGTTGAGTAGGGTGAGCAGGCTGTGGGGTGAGCGGATTGTGGGGAGAGCAAGGTGATCGGGCTGCGGGGTGAGTGGGCTGTGGGGTGAGCAAGGTGACTGGGGTGAGTGAGGTGCAGTATCTGACAATTCTCTTTGTGTTACAGGACCTGTGATGATGGCATGATCATGTGACCAGTCACATGCACCTGGCTCCGCCCAAGAACGTGACATCACCTCAGGTCCTTTAGGTCAGCCTCAGCTTTTTTACGTGGGTGGGAGCACCTGGCTAGCGGTGGTCTGTGACAATGGGTTCGTGAAGGGGGGTTGTTTTCGGGTGGCATCGCTGTCGGCTATCGGCGGAACCACTGGTGGTCCCTTCCTGCCAGCAGTTGTGATATTTGGGCAGCCATCACTTGGGTGTCCAAATACTGTGACTGAATCTTGTTCTGTCCTCTGACCAATCAGAGGATAGCTGGACACCCTGACTGCGGAGGTTTATGATGGACGGGACAGATGTGCTAATCTCCCCCGAGAGGCCCTAGCGGTTTTATAATCTGAAGAGGTGTTCAGTTAAGTTTTTTTATAGTTATTAGTTATTATATTTTTATTTTAGTAGTGAGATATGTGGGTACTAGGATTCTGAAGCATTTTCAATGATATCCTTTACTATTTTACATAATCAATGTAAATTGACTAAATCTGATAGTGAGGTCTAATTATTCCAGCAGAATCATAGTATGGAAGGTGGCGGCTCCACTGACGGAACGTGGAACGAGGGAAGAGCTGAATTCCGTCATTTACTAGTTAATAAATAGCGACTTATCCTGATACTTACTGTGATCGGATATTGCTGCAGCGAGATTCTCGCCTCCTTTGATTTACCCATGTTTCATTATCTGAAAATCTACAATGATAAGGTGTATTATAACCTGATGAGGAGAACTATGTGAGAAAGCTGGAAAAACAAAACAAAAAAAATATGTCTGATCTATGTGTAATGAGCAGGGATGCCACTAGGAATTTCGGGGCCCCTTACTGCCAAAATTTTGGGGCCCCCCTGAGACTCCGCCCAGCCACCACCCATGTTCCGCCTCCACTTATGCTCCGCCTCCACCCAAACATATATTATATTTGTAGTGAAAAATTGGAACCGCACCAAAAATTACCTCCATTTATATGCAAATTTTCCCAACCAGCAATCTAGATGGTTCCTTACAATCGGGTAAAAAAAGGAAAAACAGCACAAAAAAAAAATTGAAAAAAGTGGACTTCATTGCCCAATGTGTGGCCACGCCATTGGGCAATGAAGTCCACTTTTTTCTCTTTTTTTTTTTTTACACTCTCTCTATTATATATTACACACATACACTTGAGACTGCTGTGGGCTGAATACACAATAGCTGTATATACAATAGAGAATACACAATAGAGATGGCTGTAGTCCATACAGACAATGGAGATGGCGGCTGGCCGTATAGACAATGCAGACGGCTGCAGGCTATACACACAAGAGAGAATACGCAATAGAGACTGTTGCTGCCCGTATACATCATGGAGACGGCTGCAGGACCTGTGCACATTGGAGACTGCTGGGAGACATATGCACATTAGAAACTGCTGCCGGTTGTATGCACATTAGTGACTGCTGCAGGACGTATACACAGAGACTGCTGGCCGTATGCAGAAACTGCCGGCTGTACATCTTATATACACAGACAGCACTCTACTGTATATACAGGTCCACACTATATACATACAGTATATAGATACACAAATACAGCATCCAGTGTGGACCTGTATATATAGTGCTGTTTAGAGACACAGACAGAGACACAGAGAGAGAGACACAGAGAGAGAGAAAGAGACACAGAGACACAGAGACAGACACAGACAGAGAGACAGACACAGAGACACAGACACACAGAGACACAGACACAGAGAGACACAGAGACAGAGAGACACAGAGACAGAGAGACACAGACACACAGAGACACAGAGACACACAGAAACAAAACACAGACAGACAGAGAGACAAAAATAAAAATAGAGAGGCGCAACTTGAAAAGGATCTGGTGGTCTAGTGGGGGAAACTTTTATAAGGTGTGGGGGTTTGCCTCTCACCTATTCCGGTTGTGCACCCTCGCTCAACATCGGTATTCGCATGGCGGTAGAGGACCGTGGGCTTCTGCGAGACCGCTCCTAGGCGTCTTCCTTCTTGGTGTGGTCATGTGCGAGATCCCGATCACCTGACGTCCGCGTCAACGGAACTTCATCATGCAAATTCCTTAAAGGCTGTTGAGAGCTCTCTGATAGCTCCAATCAGCTCCGGCTACAATTCCAGGGATGAGAACAATGAAATTAAAGATACATAAACTGAGTGATCATATTAGGAGCACTAGGTAGCAAGGAGCTCTCACAGGGAATTATCTTACAGACCTGTTTATTATTACTGTTATTATTATGATTTTCCACTACGTGTTTATTCCCACCTGATGAAGACAACAGGCTGTTGTTGAAACGCGTAGTGGAAAATCATAATCTATTATATAATCACGAATGGGTTTTTTGCCCCTTTTGAGTCCACTCACGCTGCGAGTCAGCGTAGTCATGTGGATACGCCCGAAGCATTGGCCGCGCAGCGGCCATTGCGACCAGTTCTAAGGCGACCCGCTATGCCCGCACAGCGGGCACGACGAGTCGCCTTAGCAGCGCGAAGCATTGGCCGCGAAGCGGCCATTGAGAGTCAGAGACTCGCTCTTCTAGAATCCCGATGCATGTGCATCGGGCACCCAGCTAGTAATAATAATAAACAGGTCTGTAAGAAAATTCCATTTGAGAGCTCCTTGCAACCTAGGGCTCCTAGTTCATGTATCTTTAAAGACAGAGACAGAGAGAGAGACAGTCAAAGAGAGAGAGAGAGACAGACACCGTTAGAGAAAGAGACAGACACCGTCAGTCAGAGAGAGACACACAGACCGAGAGACAGTCAGAGAGACACAGAGAGAGAGAGACACAGTCAGAGAGACACAGTCAGAGAGAGAGAGACACAACCTCAGTTAGAGAGAAACAAAGTCAGTCAGAGAGAGACCCCACCCTGGACATGTCCCCACCCCTAAAAGGATCCCGATATATCATGGACTTCAATATGCCTACCCACTCCCCACTCCCGTCCCCCTATTTTTACTATTTGCTTTGGCAATGCTGATATTTACTTAGTCCTGCTAATAAAGCTCATTTGAATTTGAATTTGAATTGAGAGACAGACACAGTCAGTCAGAGAGAGAGACAGACACAGTCAGTCAGAGAGAGAGACAGACACAGTCAGTCAGAGAGAGAGACAGACACCGTCAGTCAGAGAGAGAGAGACAGACACCGTCAGTCATAGAGAGAGACAGACACTGTCAGTCAGAGAGAGAGACAGACACCGTCGGTCAGAGAGAGAGACAGACACCGTCAGTCAGAGAGACAGACACCGTCAGTCAGAGAGACAGACACCGTCAGTCAGAGAGACAGACACCGTCAGTCAGAGAGACAGACAGACACCATCAGTCATAGAGAGAGAGATAGACACCATCAGAGAGAGACAGACACCGTCAGTCAGAGAGAGACACACAGACAGAGAGACAGTCAGAGAGACACAGAGAGAGACAGACAGTCAGAGAGACACAGTCAGAGAGAGAGACACACACTCAGTTAGAGAGACACAGTCAGTCAGAGAGAGACACACCATCAGTCAGAGAGAGACAGACACCATCAGTCAGAGAGACAGCCAGTCAGAGAGAGACACATCGTCAGTCAGAGAGAGACAGAGACACAGTCAGTCAGAGAGACACAGTCAGTCATAGAGAGACAGTCAGTCAGAGAGAGAGACAGACACAGTCAGTAAGACAGACACCGTCAGTCAGAGAGAGAGACATACACCGTCAGTCAGAGAGAGAGACAGACACCGTCAGTCAGAGAGAGAGACAGACACCGTCAGAGAGAGACAGACACCGTCAGTCAGAGAGAGAGAGACAGACACCGTCAGTCAGAGAGAGACACACAGACAGAGACAGTCAGAGAGACACAGAGAGAGAGACAGTCAGAGAGACACAGTCAGAGAGAGAGAGAGAGACACACACACTCAGAGAGACACAGTCAGTCAGAGAGAGACACACCATCAGTCAGAGAAAGACAGACACCATCAGTCAGAGAGAGAGACAGACACCATCAGTCAGAGAGAGACACACAGAGAGACAGTCAGAGAGACACAGAGAGAGACAGACACCATCAGTCAGAGAGACAGCCAGTCAGAGAGAGACACATCGTCAGTCAGAGAGAGACAGAGACACAGTCAGTCAGAGAGACACAGTCAGTCATAGAGAGACAGTCAGTCAGAGAGAGAGACAGACACAGTCAGTAAGACAGACACCGTCAGTCAGAGAGACATACACCGTCAGTCAGAGAGAGAGACAGGCACCGTCAGTCAGAGAGAGAGACAGACACCGTCAGAGAGAGACAGACACCGTCAGTCAGAGAGAGAGAGACAGACACCGTCAGTCAGAGAGAGACACACAGACAGAGACAGTCAGAGACACACAGAGAGAGAGACAGTCAGAGAGACACAGTCAGAGAGAGAGAGAGACACACACACTCAGAGAGACACAGTCAGTCAGAGAGAGACACACCATCAGTCAGAGAGAGACAGACACCATCAGTCAGAGAGACAGCCAGTCAGAGAGAGACACATCGTCAGTCAGAGAGAGACAGAGACACAGTCAGTCAGAGAGACACAGTCAGTCATAGAGAGAGACAGACACAGTCAGTAAGACAGACACCATCAGTCAGAGAGAGAGACAGACACAGTCAGTCAGAGAGAGAGACAGACACAGTCAGTCAGAGAGACAGACACCGTCAGTCAGAGAGAGAGAGACAGACACCGTCAGTCATAGAGAGACAGACACTGTCAGTCATAGAGAGAGAGACAGACACCGTCAGTCAGAGAGAGAGACAGACACAGTCAGTCATAGAGAGAGAGACAGACACCGTCAGTCAGAGAGAGAGACAGACACCGTCAGTCAGAGAGAGAGAGACAGACACCGTAAGTCAGAGAGAGAGAGACATACACCGTCAGTCAGAGAGAGAGACAGACACCATCAGTCAGAGAGAGAGACACACCGTCAGTCAGAGAGAGAGACAGACACCATCAGTCAGAGAGAGAGACACACCGTGAGTCAGAGAGAGACAGTCAGAGAGAAAGACACAGTCAGAGAGACAGTCAGAGAGAGAGACACACAACATCAGTCAGAGAGAAACAGACACCATCAGTCAGAGAGAGACAGAGAGAGAGACACACTCAGTTAGAGAGAGACACAGTCAGTCAGAGAGAGAAACAGACACCATCAGTCAGAGAGACAGACACCATCAGTCAGAGAGAGAGAGACAGACACCATCAGTCAGAGAGAGAGACAGACACCATCAGTCAGAGAGACAGTCCGTCAGAGAGTGAGACACACCGTCTGTCAGAGAGAGAGACACAGTCAGTCAGAGAGACAGACACAGTCAGAGAGAGAGACAGTTAGAGAGAGAGACATAGACACCATTAGTCAGAGAGACAGACACCAACCATCAGTCAGAGAGAGACAGCCAGTCAGAGAGAGAGACAGCCAGACAGAGAGACAGCCAGACAGAGAGACAGCCAGACAGAGAGATAGAGACAGCCAGTCAGATAGAGAGACATCCAGTCAGAGAGAGACATACAGTCAGAGAGAAAG
Source organism: Allobates femoralis (assembly GCA_033576535.1). Taxonomy (NCBI): domain Eukaryota; kingdom Metazoa; phylum Chordata; class Amphibia; order Anura; family Aromobatidae; genus Allobates; species Allobates femoralis. The sequence continues at coordinate 611,721,040 of JARQOC010000001.1, forward strand.
ACAGACACCATCAGTCAGAGAGACATTCAGAGAGAGACAGTCAGAGAAAGAGACATTCAGAGACAGTCAGTCAGAGAGAGAGACACAGACACCATCAGTCAGAGAGAGACAGTCAGAGAGAGAGAGAGAAAGACAGCCAGTCAGAGAGAGAGAAAGAGACAGTCAGCGAGAAAGACAGTCAGAGAGAGAGACACACAGTCAGAAAGACAGATAAGACAGTCAAAGAGCAAGAGACAGACAGAGAGTCAGAGAGATAGAGAGACAGAGGAGTATACTCACCACCAGCAGCAGCAGCTCCGTGACTTCAGTGGAGTTTTGCATCCTGCCCAGTGGCTGTGCCGCAGCTGCTGAAGAGGTGAGATCATCAAGGCCAGCCCCCTCACCTCTCCTGCAGGCCATGTGAGTTCCGGTAATGCTGTGATCCAAGCCTCTCTTTCACTCTTTGTCCTGGGTGGGCAGGGGTGGGGGGCCGGGCCCTGGCTGTAGTGGGTGGGTCTGCGTGGCCCTCTGTGAAGTGCCAGTGAGTGAGGCCTGAGGACTTGGGTGGAGCGGGATGGGCAGTCCGGGGCCGGGCCCCCACACAATAATACAATACTATGCCACTGTGTGTCTGTGCCTCTCACTCATAAGAGGGAGAGTGGGCGGGCCCCTGCACTTTGTGTCTGAGCGGGCGGCTGGCGCTGCTGTTGTGTGTGTGTACAGGCTCAGGCTGTGCAGCTGCACAGCTGCAGCTGCAGCCAGCCAGCCTGTATGTATGAGACTGATGACTGTGCACTGCAGTAGCCTGTGCTCAATGCATTGCTGCGCCTGCACTCGCCGCGCCACTCTGGCAAAGAGCAGAGGCAGAGCAGAGAGCACAGTCAGTCACACTGATCTGTTCTCATCTCAGCCTGGCCCCGCCGCCCCTGATGACGACGATGACACTCAGTGTATAAACTACTGTGCTACCGAAAGGGGGCGGGCCTCCGTGCTCTAAATGACCCCGCCCACAGCCAGAGCGCCCGGGCCCCCCCCCTGCTGTTTGTATGGCCACGCCCCCTTCACTCATAGCCGGGCCCCTTACAGCTGTATGGCCTGTAAGGCCCTATTGGCGGCCCTGGTAATGAGACCTATCGTTCCCTGTTATCCACCCCCATGCAGTGTCCACAGCTGATGGAATGACCACAAGCATCGGTCTCGGGGATAACAGTTGCCTTTACATCAGCAGGAACAGGAAATGTAACATGGAGGAAAGCTTCACAGTCTCGGATACAGTGCGGAGTTGAACACTGACATGAAATTGGGGTTCTGGAGCTTTTTAAGCACGGATTCTTTAGATGTATAACTTGTAAGTTGTTGGAGAAGGGTTTTGAGTCTTTTGTGGATTATAGTGGAAGGGTATTTATAATAAGAGGGTTGTACAGACCTGGGAATCCTGGGGTAATTTCACAGCTGGTCATGGCACATGCAAAAGAACTTGAAGCAAATAGCGGACGTTGAAAAAAAACACTAAAGGACAAAAAATTCAGAAAAACTCACCGAAAAAGTACCATGACAAACACCCATTGCACTTAGCAGAAAGCTTCCAGCTCCACTGAGAGGCAACACAGGTGTCTAATACCGGTGCACAATCTCCTGCAACCAGTCAAGCATGTCACCTGCAACCAGCCATGCAATGGGGTACGTGATTGGTGGTATTTATAGACACAAGGCTATCCTAGGGCATTAGTCCCACAAGCACATGTTATGCATAGTGTCAGTATGCAGCCTATTGATCACGCCCATGCTATTGGATAAGGCAGGCTGCCCCGCACCATGTATGTGCATCACACAAATCACAGACGCCCCCCAGAGGGCTCAGCCACACAATGCAAGAGATAAAAAAGTGCAACAAACACTAAAGATGAGGATATGAGGGGTTAGTGGATATTTTGGCCAAAATACATAAGCTTTTAACCCCCCGTCAACCTTGTGCAGTGGATGTTTGTCATGGCTATTTTTAGGTGAGTTTTTCTGCTACAACAGACATATGGTTAGGACTTGTAAGTGTGAGGGGCCTTGATGGTGGGTAATGAGCTTACGTATTGTGTCCAAAATATCCACTAACACCTCCATAGTGTTTTTTGCACTTTTTTTTATTTCTTGCAGTGTGCAGATTAGCCCTCTGGGGGGCGTCTGTCATTTGTGTGATGCATGTACATGGTGTGGGGCAGCCCGCCTTATCTAATAGTATGGGCGTGATCAATAGACTGCATACTGACACTATGCATCACACGTGCTTGTGTGACTGATGCCCTATGGTAACCTTGTGCCTATAAATACCACCAATCAACTCCCCCATAGCATGGCTGGTAACAGGTGACACAAACGCCCCCAATGCTTGGCTGGTTGCAGGAGATTGTGCACCGGTATTAGACACCTGTGATGTTGTGGTGCCCCATTGGTCAGTGCGCCACTGTCAGTATTCCAGGTTTTCCGGCTTGCCGTGTGACCATTTTGCCCTCAGTCAGCATGGAGATCATTGTTTTGTTTTGCCCTTCTTCCTGTCTCGTTTACATAAAGACCTGGCTCAGGTGAGCATTCATTGCTTGAGTATACTGGTTCTGGTTTGCTCTTGCTCAGCTGTTCTCCTGGATTCACTCACTTCCCTGGAGCTCTGTGAGATCTCGGTTCACTTTACAGCTTCCTGCATTGTGCTTCTGGTGCCGCTGCTTATACCTTCAGGCTCGGACATTCAAGTTGGTGAGCAACTTCCCGGTTACTACCGTATGTACTGTGTGCTTTGTGGAACTTGTGTTTTCATCACCTACTCGGAACTGTGTTTAAACTTGTTACCCGGTCATCCGGGTGTGGGGACCTTTTGCCACGGACTAGATCTTCCGGTCGCTCCGGTACCAGGACTTGTGCTATGGACTACATGCATCCGGATTTACCGGTTTTGGACTATTGGTTTTTCGGACTGCTTCCATAAGGAGTGTGCTCGACGTTATATATATTGGGGTGGTGTTCTGTTGTGTGCTTTTGCTGTATACTAAGTTCACCTTGTTTGCTGTGTGTTTATAAATACTTTGCACCCAAGAACCCGTCTCTGCTCTTCATTGCCCTTAAGCGATCAGACTCCTCAAAACCTATACAATAGTATTACAGCCACAGGGGAGAGCAAGGTTTGCAAGTAGATCCCACCCCAGCACCTCTCACACTTAACCCCGGGTAGACAGGCAGTCCCATTCCCATTGGGCGGAATTAGAGGAGGAGGGAAGTCAGACAGTGGAGTTTAGTTTGCACTAAGGAGCGAAGAAGAGGGGAGCCTCTAAGAGAGAGGAGACTCCCAGGGAGGGGGCCTGAGAGAGAAAAGCAGCCCAGGAACACAAAGAGGAGACCCCATATTGGAGCGCCCATACTCCGAGGGAACCCTGGTCCACCTAACGAAGTACCAGCTCCGAGGATACAGTGCAGGGAGTCCAGCCCCTGAGCCGTCTACACCGGTAGTCACAGGTCAGTTCATCAACCCTGACACCCTGACTAGAAAGTGCAGCCTCGCCAGGATCGCCCACCAAAGGTCGAGCCCCTTTGGAAAGAGAGAGAGAGAAGAAGGGAATCTCACAGCACCCCAAGGGGTTTGGTATGCAAGAGGGCTGTGCCGGGGCAGGTTTTAGCAGCAGGACACGGGATTGACAAGAGAAAGTATACTACAGGTAGGGATGGGCGAATCTACTCGCTAGGACTCGTTACTCGGCGAGTAGTAAGGGACTCGCAGGACTCGGTACTCTGCGAGTTTCCCAGTGATTACTCGCGAGTCTAATGCAAATCAATATCAATCCTAGTTTTGTCAGAAACGCTGACAAAACTAGGATTGCCATTGTTTGCATTAGACTCGCGAGTAATCACTGGCTCCTGTGCCAGTGATAGCAGGGAAACTCGCAGATAACTGCTGTTTCTTTGCGAGCCGAGTCCAGCTGTCTTCTCTGTGCAGCTCCAGGGTCCTAGAGCCCGCTTGCTCACAGACATTATGTAGCAGTGCTGAGATTGTTCTCAGTCTGCTCATTCCCTGTGTACAGACATGAATGTCTGTGCACAGAGATGATGTAGCAGTGCTGAGATTGTTCTCAGTCTGCTCATTCCCTGTGTACAGACATGAATGTCCGTGCACAGAGATGATGTAGCAGTGCTGAGTTTGTTCTCAGTCTGCTCATTCCCTGTGTACAGACATGAATGTCCGTGCACAGAGATGATGTAGCAGTGCTGAGATTGTTCTCAGTCTGCTCATTCCCTGTGTACAGACATGAATGTCTGTGCACAGAGATGATGTAGCAGTGCTGAGATTGTTCTCAGTCTGCTCATTCCCTGTGTACAGACATGAATGTCTGTGCACAGAGATGATGTAGCAGAGCTGAGATTGTTCTCAGTCTGCTTATTCCCTGTGCATAGACATCTATATTTATGCACAGGGGATGTAGCAGAGAGGACATCGCGTTTTGGACTGCGTCGGACGGAAGAGGATTTTTTTAATTAAAGATGGAGTCCCTAATGGCTTTTTTTTTTATTTCTAATAAAAAATTTTCCTTGTGTTGTGTTTTTTTTAAAACAATTTAATAGAAATTCATGGTGGTCATGTCTAATATTGGCGTGACCGCCATAAATTTCGGGCTTAGGGCCAGCTGATAATACAAAGCTGGCCCTAACCTCTTTATTACCCAGCGTGCCACCGCTACCAGGGCCGCTGGAAGAGCGGGGTCCAGCGCCAGAGGATGGCGCTTCAATGAACGCGCCATCTTCTGGGGCGGCTGCGGGCTGCAATTTGCAGCGGGGGGTGCCCAGAAAGCTTGGGCATCCCTGCGCTGCGGATTCCAGCCCCCAGCTGCTTAGCTGTACCTGGCTAGACATAGAAATTGCGCGGAGCCCCACGCATTTTTTTTTTAATTATTTCATGAATTTCAGAGTCAGAGTCAGAGTCTCAGAGTCAGAATCTCAGAATTTCATGAAATAATAAAAAAAAAATGCGTGGGGCTCCGCGCAATTTCTATGTCTAGCCAGGTACAGCTAAGCAGCTGGGGGCTGGAATCCGCAGCGCAGGGATGCCCAAGCTTTCTGGGCACCCCCCGCTGCAAATTGCAGCCCGCAGCCACCCCAGAAGATGACGCGTTCATTGAAGCGCCATCCTCTGGCGCTGAACCCCGCTCTTCCAGCGGCCCTGGTAGCGATGGCACGCTGGGTAATAAAGAGGTTAGGGCCAGCTTTGTATTATCAGCTGGCCCTAAGCCCGAAATTTATGGCGGTCACGCCAATATTAGACATGACCGCCATGAATTTCTATTAAATTGTTTTAAAAAAAACACAACACAAGGAAAATTTTTTATTAGAAATAAAAAAAAAAGCCATTAGGGACTCCATCTTTAATTAAAAAAATCCTCTTCCGTCCGACGCAGTCCAAAACGCGATGTCCTCTCTGCTCATCCCTGTGCATAAATATAGATGTCTATGCACAGGGAATAAGCAGACTGAGAACAATCTCAGCTCTGCTACATCATCTCTGTGCACAGACATTCATGTCTGTACACAGAGAATGAGCAGACTGAGAACAATCTCAGCTCTGCTACATCAGGCAGCAGGCGGGCTCTAGGACCCTGGAGCTGGGGCAGCCAGAACACAGAGAAGACAGGATCTTATCTGTGCGAGTCAGCGATTACTTACAAAGTAAACGAGCAATGCAAATAAATGACAAAACTCGGATTGCTTCAGGCTGAAGCTTCTACTCGCTATTACTCGCTTCCCCATTCATTAACATTGGACTCGCTAGACTCGCAACGAGTAGCGAGTCCTGGGCTCGGACTCGCTAGAGTCAAGCGATTCCGAGTAATTTAGGATTCGCCCATCACTAACTACAGGATCAGCTGAATGACCTTGCAAACCTCTGTGACTACCCGACCAGCTACCTGATTATAGACTGGTTGTGCTGTAACCTGAGCTGCCATCTGAACTGGTTTACAGAGTAAAGTACCCGTGTAGAACGACAAAGCCTCCGCGTGTCTGTTCATCTGCTGCACTGCTGCACCGATCATCTCCACCTTCAGCACCACCACCATCAGTGCTGGTCTGCCCCGGGGACTCAGCTCCACCTGCAGGGAGCTGCTCCATCCAAGCTGCAGTATCATCTCCCCCGGAGGTCTGGAGTGGCGCTGGTGCTCATCACCAGAATCTGCAGGTGGCGTCATGCCAAACTTTTCATTTTCTTTATTTCAATTCCCTAACCCCTTTATTAGTTGACAACCAGAGCCACAGGTCTGGGCAGGCCACCAGTGACATCCCAACCACAGCAGGGCCCAGACACCCGAGTCCCCATAGGACCCTGGGCTAGTCACCCTCTCTCAGTGGAGCTAGAAGCTTTCTGCTTAGTGCAATGGGTGGGACGGGAGACCCTCAATCTTTCCCAAAATGTGGGCAATAGGTTTTTCTTTAAACCTATAAAAGAAAAACCTATTGCCCACATTTTGGGAAAGATTGAGGGTCTCCCATCCCACCCTGGTCGGGTAGTCACAGAGGTTTGCAAGGTCATTCAGCTGATCCCGTAGTATACGTTCTCTTGTCAATCCCGTGTCCTGCTGCTAAAACCTGCCCCGACACAGCCCCTATAGCATGGCTGGTTGCAGGTGACACAACCGCCCCCAATGCTTGGCTGGTTGCAGGAGATTGTGTACCGTTATTAGACACCGGTGTTGCGTCTCAGTGGAGCTAGAAGATTTCTGCTAAGTGCAATGGGTGGGACGGGAGACCCTCAATCTTTCCCAAAACGTGGGCAGTAGGCTTCTCTTTACATTCAGTATGAATGCTGAAGAAGCACATGTAAATCCGGACAGCGAGGATCCAGAGTAGAAAGCCTTTACTATCTTAGCTGTGTAAATCAGGAAAGGATAATATTCTAGGCCTTTGGCCTGGAAATGGTGAGGAGATCCCTCACATGTGCTCTGCTCTGTGGCATCTTGTTTAGACTGGGGAAATCCCAGCTTCGTCTGTCTAGACAGAGGCTGGAAGTAGCTCCACCTATTGAGCCCTGTGACTGGGTCACCGGCCAATAAGAAAAAACCTAATTTACATGTCAGATCCTCAGAATGTAAAGGGATATAAGCCATACATTTTCACCAGCAGATGGTGCTGGAACACAACAAATGTCACGGTCCAGGGGTACTTAAAGGGATAGACACAATCTGGACCAGATCACTACATATGGATAGAATTGCTATAAAAACAGGAATGCAATTTCAATAGAATTTTTTTAAAACTTGTTGAACATAGGTATGTGTTTCCTTTTTCTTTATTTACTTTATTTATTTGCAAAAAATGAATTATAATATAAAGATGACATTAAATATGGGCCAATATTTGTATATCCAATCAGGAAAAAAATGTTAGATAATAAATAATCGCATGTCCGAAACTTGTTATGTTTCCTATATCCATATAGAGATGGCCGTGTCCCGCGGATACTTATGTAAAGTGTTTCCAATAATAGTTTACATTAACAATTTAAATAGACTAATCTAATAAAGCCAATTACAGCAGAATACCGGATTATAAGGTAAGTGGCAGCTTCACTTATACAATATATGGTGCGAGAAAAGCAGAATTCCTGTTTATCACTATATATCATTATATTATATGAAGATTTGTGTGGTACTTACTGTAATGACGAGCTGCTGGAGGAAAGTTCTCTGCTCCTAAAATATCCGGATGTTTCATTATCAAAATATCTACAATTATAAAACAAAAATAAAACTATATCCCATGGTTGCATTATATTTAAAGTGATATAGATATACAAGATAAGATTCTGTCTGCAGCCTTCGCTTAGGGGAAATCCCTGTATACAGAGATACATGATAAGATCCTGTCTGCAGTCACCACTAGGGGGAGCTCCCTGTATACAGAGAACATGATAGGATTCTGTCTGCAGTATCCACTAGGGAGAGCTCCCTGTATACAGAGATACATGATAAGAATCTGTCTGCAGCCACCACTAGGGGGAGCTCCCCCCAAGGTTCGGTCCTGGGACCACTGCTTTTCTCCATATACACTCTCGGCCTAGGGCAACTCATTCAGTCCCACGGCCTCCAGTAACCTTACCATCAATGCCAAAAACAGAAACCAAGAGCACTTACAGGATGCAGTCAGAGCCCAAATGTGAAGCAAGCCCAGCTGCAGGCTGATAAGTCACCTCTACCAGCAAGATGTGGGAGGCGACCTGCCGTGCATACACTGGGCTTGCATATAGCACCATTCACACTGATACATATGATGCAGAGTGTCTGAAAGCTACCCAACCGCTCTGCTGCCTGAGCATTGGGCCGCACAGTACGATGCTTCTGCACCACTAGATGAATGGCGCCCCTAGGGGCCCAACTGCACCCTGGATGGATAAAAAAGTGCAAAAGTTTTTTATATGATAAATAAAAAACCTTTATAAATGGGATTTTGGTTCATGTATTGGCCCAAGACATTTAAGCTGATGATCCACGTCACGGAATCCCATGCTCATCAGTCCTAACAAAACTGTACAAAAACTACTAGAAAAAAAGCAGCATTAAAAAACCTTACCATCAATGCCAAAAACAGAAACCAAGAGCACTTACAGGATGCAGTCAGAGTTTTTTTATTTATCATATAAAAAACTTTTGCACTTTTTTATCCATCCAGGGTGCAGTTGGGCCCCTAGGGGCACCATTCATCTAGTGGTGCAGAAGCATTGTACTGTGCGGCCCAATGCTCAGGCAGCAGAGCGGTTGGGTAGCTTTCAGACACTCTGCATCATATGTATCAGTGTGAACGGTGCTCTATGCAGGCCCATTGTATGCATGGCAAGTCGCCTCCCACACCTTGCTGGTTGAGGTGATTTTATTAGCCTGCACCTGGGCTTGCTTCACATTTGGGCTCTGACTGCATCCTGTAAGTGCATTTGGTTTCTGTTTTTGGCATGGATGGTAAGGTTTTTTAATGCTGCTTTTTTTCTAGTAGTTTTTCCACGGCCTCCAGTACCACCTCTATACTGACGACACCCAAATCTACCTGTCCGGTCCAGACATCACCTCCCTACTCTCCAAAATCCCACAATGCCTTTCCGCCATCTCATCCTTCTTTTCTGCTCGCTTCCTTAAACTCAACATGGACAAAACTGAATTCATAGTCATCCCCCCAAGAAATTCCCCCCCACTTCTCAACCTATCCATCTGCGTCAATGATTGCGCTCTCTCCCCAGTCCCCCAAGCCAAGTGCCTCGGGATAATCCTTGACTCCTCCCTATCCTTCAAACCCCACATCGAAGCCCTCACCACATCACTCCGGCTCCAGCTTAGAAACATCTCACGGATCCGCTCCTTCCTTACCCACGACACTGCTAAAACACTTATTCATGCTCTTATCATCTCCTGCCTTGACTACTGCAACCTCCTTCTCAATGGCCTCCCAGCCAACTCCCTTACACCTCTCCAATCTATCCTCAATTCCGCTGCCCGACTAATCCATCTGTCCTCCCGCTACTCCCCTGTCTCCCCCCTCTGCCAAGCCCTTCACTGGCTCCCCGCCACCAAGAGATCCCAGTTCAAAACACTAACCATGGCATACAAAGCCATACACAACCTGTCCCCACCATACATCTCTGCCCTAGTCTCCCGATACCTACCCTCACGCAACCTCCGTTCCTCCCAAGAACTCCTCCTCTGCTCCCCCAACATCTCCTCGTCGCACAACCGCGTTCAGGACTTCTCCTGGGCATCTGCCAAACTCTGGAACTCCCTGCCCCAATACGTCAGACACTATCCTACCCTGAGTGACTTCAAGTGTCACCTGAAAACTCACCTATTCCATCAAGCCTACAACCTGCCATGAGACCCAGGCGACCGCCCCATAACTGACACTCCCCCAGCCTACTATATCCCCACCCACCCCTCGTAGACTGTGAGCCCTCGTGGAGAGGGTCCCCTCCCCTCCTTTTCCTGTATGTCCTGATTGTCTAGAGTTATTGTAATTGTGCTTGTCTCCCCTATCCTCATGTAAAGCGCCATGGAACCTAATGGCGCTATATAAATAAATAATAATAACAACAATAGGGGAAGGAAAGGGAAGGAAAGGGAAGGAAAGGAAAGGAAAGGAAAGGAAAGGAAAGGAAAGGAAAGGGAAGAAAGGGAAGGAAAGGGAAGGAAAGGGAAGGAAAGGGAAGGAATGGGAAGGAAGGAAAGGGAAGGAAAGGAAGGAAAGGGAAGGAAAGGGAAGGAAAGGGAAGGAAAGGGAAGGAAAGGGAAGGAAAGGGAAGGAAAGGAAAGGGATGGGAAGGGAAGGAAAGGGAAGGAAAGGGAAGGAAAGGGAAGAAAAGGGAAGGGAAGAAAAGGAAAGGAAAGGAAAGGGAAGGAAAGGGAAGGAAAGGGAAGGAAAGGGAAGGAAAGGGAAGGATAGGGAAGGAAAGGGAAGGATAGGGAAGGAAAGGGCAGGAAAGGGCAGGAAAGGGAAGGAAAGGGAAGGAAAGGGAAGGAAAGGGAAGGACACCATGAAAAAGTAAAGTCAAAATCAACTTGAGGAGCCTGTACTTTGACACATTTTACTTTTGAAGGATGTCATGGAGATTTGAGAACATTACTAAATTTAATCACTGCCTTGATAAAGAGATACAAAGTAGGAAAGATTAAACTAGATTCTCTTCTCTTTATTGTGCTGGGTATCGCGTGAGATTTGTTTTGCACACTCTTGTTATGGTTTTTGGTCCACTTTGCCCCTCTATCTTTGTAGTTCCTTCATTGAGGTTCCTTCTCAGAAGTACTAACCCAACAGTGAGCGCTATTTACAGCAGAATCTTTGACTGGATACAAGAGGCAGCTCCACCGGGAAAGAACGGAGGCCAGAATTCCTCAGGAATTCCTCAGTTTACCAACCTATGCATAAATATCAAATAGTGACTTACGGTGATGAGGAGCGCCTGGTGAAAAGACCTTGGCTTCTTTCACTTAACTGTGCTGCATTGTTTGGACACCTAAAATTACACACAAGAACACACATTATACTATATACAGGGTGTCACAGGGTCCTTCTCCGGTATCTCACAATCAACAGAGTGAGAGATGTGTGAACAGCCCAAGAACCTTTATTGCTTAAAAACATAAAAATCCATAAAACAATCCATTATAATACTGTATATCCAGGTAATTCAGGTGGCTCTCCCATACCTCTGGAGAGCTCACCTCAGCTTCAGCATCCCACACAAAAGACTGAATTGTACTGCTTCTCCTCCCCCAACCACCTCCCAAATCCTAACCAGGTCTATTGGCACACTCCATGGGGGATGAATACAAACATCTACAGGCAGAGGACTAGAATGACCAAGTAAGGACATGTCCATAGTAATTCAATTATCAGACTCTGGAGTGTAATGAGTACACAGGAAGGAGGAAGGGCTGAATACACAGTATAGGAACAGCACTTGTAAAATGCAGTAAAATATAACCCACCATATCACAACATCCCACAGGGTAAACAATTATGCCTGAAAGGGGACAAAAAGGAAGAGGAGTGGAGTAAGACTGATAACATTGAAGGCTAAAACAGATGAACAGAGGTGCCGGTCATTTGGTTGACAGGAGTCAAAACCAACTTGAGTCTATGTTTTGGCCCATTTCACTCCAGTTTTTCTATGTGTGCTATGAAGATATGAGATCTAAGGGGTAAGGTTTCTCCTTGTGGAGAGTGACATGCCAGTTATGAGGAGACTTAGAAGCTGCACTGCTTCTCTGGGAAGTAAGATATGCAGATTGTCTCTTTGGGAGGAACATGCAATACTAATACTCAAGTTTAGAAGTTATTCCTTATCCTTGGCATAGGGTATAACTATTCGATTGCTGGTGGTCTGGTGGCCATTGAGACCCCCAGTCAGCGGCCTAACTTGAAGCTTATGGGCCTCGATGCGAAAGCTCCAACAAGGTCCCAAAGTATTTCAAGTCTTTAATAGCGTTAGACTTTTTCTATAGGCCAAAGGGACTTTTGGGGCGCCCTAGGCTCCAGGGCCCAGTATGGTTGCAACCCCTGCACCTGTTGTAGTTACGCCCCTGTCCCCACTGCTCCCAAGACCTGAACCTCTGAAAAATCCATGTGAAAGGAGCGGTGATCGATCATGCACAACTTGGCTTCATTCATTGCTGTTGAAGTCCAGATGAACGCAGCTACCCCGTCGGTCTCCCAGAGAAGTGATAGAGTACCAATGCATATGGCTGACTCCCTATTGGGCTGCCAAAGGCCCATGTACTGTTCTTGCACAGAGGCGCTCTTCTGCCCGTGTCCTCCCATTAAGTAGTGACTTATCTGATACTTACTGTAATGAGGAGCGCCGTAAGGAAAGATCGCGGATCCTCTCATTTAAAGTTGTTGCATTGTCTGAACATCTACAAATACACAAAACACACATAACACTATATTCCAGAGTAGCTATATGTGTAAATTGATACAGGGTCACCAGTCATAAGAAGTAGCCCCTACACTAGAGATCCTTTAAAGTTTGATTTTGGTAAAACTTTTGAAAATCCCAAAAGATAAAGCAAAAGACAAAGTGGATCAAGATTAATCTTCCAGGGGAAACACAATTAACCAAAGTGGAAATCTACAATCACGTGACGACATAATAACTCATTGGAAAAGCCAATTTTCCATCATATTTTTTGCTACAAAAGTAATTCCGTTACTTGTAGTTATTGATTTCTGTATTTTCAATATTCATTGAAAGGGAAAATGTCCCCCGGTCTAATCTGTTAACAGCAGAGTGTAGAGACAGAGACCCTGACTCCAGCGATGTGTCACTTACTGGGATGCTTGCTGTAGTTTTGATAAAATCACAGTTTTATTAGCTGGAGATTATCACTACAGGACTATTTAACATGCTGTTGTATAGTCCTCCATATTCATGAGCTCTGTATAACTCCACCCCCACTATTGATTGGCAGCTTTCTGCCTATGAACAGTGCACATTGAAAGCAGCAAATCAGTGGTGTGTGTGGTGTTATGCAGAGAACTGGTAGATCTGCAGCAGAGAAAACAGTGATTGCATCCAAACTACAGCAAACAGTCCAGTAAGTGACACATCACTAGAATCAGCTTCTTTGGCCCTATATTATACTGCTGTCAGATGGGGTGACAATAAACATAGTGACAGATTTTCTTTAAAGAAGAGACATATGTAACTTTTTGAATCTCATTACTGCAGAGTCTAACTGATAAATATGTAAAGCATTTCCATAAATATCTTGTATAATCCATGTAAATGGACAAAATGTAATAGAGCGCTCGCTACAGCAGAATCACAGACTGGAGGGTAAGTGGGAGCTCTGATATAATGTAGGGCGAGGGAACGGTAGAATTCTCAGTTCACCAGGGTATACCATACCTAGTAACTTCATTTAGGTATTCGATCTGGTGACCTCTTGCCCCATGATTCTTTCTCCTGGTTGCTGGGCTATGGTCCTTTTCTTCCCTGCCGTAATGCTGATGGTTTCTTTTGCCTTTATTTTTCCTTTCTGGGTTTGCTCTCCTTCAAGAGTTTCACACTGTCCCATTTTGTTTTGCCTTATCACAGTCTGGGTTGGGATCTATATTCTCTCTTCACTACACTTCCTTGCTGGCTACACTTCTAGGTGGATTATAGCTAAGGAATTTCAGCCTTTCAGCACAGAGATTTTCTCTGATAATTAAAGACAGTTTGTATTTCTGCTGTGTGTTTGTTTCCTTAGTTTTTAGCTACATTAGTGGGAGTTTATTCTTGATTAATTTATTATTCCCCTTTTTCCACCTTGTGCATACGCTTTAAGTTTTATTACCTTGGGTCCCCATTCACCTCCTCATACTTTCTCTCTTATGGTTAGCTTTGCATAGCGGATTCCCCTCTGGTCCCTCAGAAGGTACAAGAAAACCCTCCACAGCCTTTTAGGGAGCCGGGTCCAAGGTGGTGTTTTTAGTGTTGCGGGTAGGAGTTGTATAGTGTGCACAGGGATCAGTAGGGTGTGGGTGCAGCGTCACTCGTGTATGAGTGAGTGAGGTGCATAACACTTACTGTGCTGGAATGCTGCTGGAGCGGAGTTGCCGGATCCTTTCACTTGATAAATCAATATCTGATTGTCTGCAATTACACAGAAAAACACGCTTATAAGAATATATTCCAGAGAGTTCTTAGTATTAGAATCATATAGGGACACCAAATAAAGTCGTTTCTTTAATTGAGATTCTTTTATTTTACTGTAGAGATGGGTCCACAGTGCTCCCACACCAGACTGCGCCATACCTGAACCCCCCACCTGTATCACCTCCATTCCCAATATTACACTGCTGCCATTTAGTGTCCTCTCCGGATAAGGCGGAACATCATCCCTACAGCCAATCAATGGCCTCTTTAGGTCATATGGAATGTCATCGCTGCAGCCAATCAGTGGTCTCTCTGGATCAGGCGGAACGTCATGGCTGCAGCCAATCAGTGGCCGCTGTTGGGCTGCAGTTATAACGTGAGGTCACCACCGGAGGAAAAAGTGAGGAAACCGGTGGGAGAATAGTTTGGTGAAAAGTCTAGTAGGTGACTACATGATTTTTTTGTTGTTTTTGTTTTTTAATGGGACCGTCTCTACACTAAAATATTGTCAAGTGCAATCCTTTTAACTTTGATGTTAAGGAAGACTCTCACAAATTTAATTGATGACGTACATGTAAAAAAAATAGAACAGTCAGTAAATAACAAAATCAAGACCAAATCTTCCCCTGGAAAGAAATAATAATAATAATAAAATAATAATAATAATATAATAATAATAGCAATAATAAATAATAGCAAAGTACAAATAATATTAATAATACTAATAATGGCAGTGTACTACTACTACTACTACTACTACTACTACTACTACTACTAATAATAATAATAATAATAATAGCCTGGACAAATGTGCCACAGTGGCACTGAAGAAAGGGAAAATAATTGACAGTAAATGTAGAGAAATGCCTAATGGCCAAACCATAAAATGCCACCAGCCTGAAGCCTACAAATACCTGGGCATATTACAGCTGGATAACATCAAACATGGACATGTGAAAAATGTGGTTAGTAAGGAATATGCCCAAAGAGTCATTAAAATTTTGAAGAGCAAATTGAATGGTGGGAATACGGCACAATGGTGGTATGGTGGTATTCGGCACAAGCCAGTGAAGTTGGTCCGAGTGATAATCGACACAAGCCAGTGAAGGTGGTCCTGGTAGTAATTGGCACAAGCAAGTGAAGGTGGTCCCAGTGGTAATCGGCACAAGCTAGTGAAGGTGGTCCCAGTGGTAATCGGCACAAGCCAGTGATAGTGGTCCCAGTGGTAAATGGCATAAGGCAATGAAGGTGGTTCGAGTGGTAATCGGCACAAGCCAGTGAAGGTGGTTCCAGTGGTAATCGGCACAAGCCAGTGAAGGTGGTCCCAGTTGTAATCGGCACAAGCTAGTGAAGGTGGTCCCAGTGGTAATCGGCACAAGCTAGTGAAGGTGGTCCCAGTGGTAATCGGCACAAGCCAGTGATAGTGGTCCCAGTGGTAAATGGCATAAGGCAATGAAGGTGGTTCGAGTGGTAATCGGCACAAGCCAGTGAAGTGGTTCCAGTGGTAATCGGCACAAGCCAGTGAAGGTGGTCCCAGTTGTAATCGGCACAAGCCAGTGAAGGTGGTCCCAGTGGTATTCGGCACAAGCCAGTGAAGGTGGTCCAAGTGGTAATCGACACAAGCCAGTGAAGGTGGTCCCAGTGGTAATTGGCACAAGCCAGTGAAGGTGGTCCCAACGGTAATCAGCACAAACCAGTGAAGGTGGTCCCAGTGGTAAGCGGCACAAGCTAGTGAAGGTGGTTCCAGTGGTAATTGGCACAAGCCAGTGAAGGTGGTCCCAACGGTAATCAGCACAAACCAGTGAAGGTGGTCCCAGTGGTAAGCGGCACAAGCTAGTGAAGGTGGTTCCAGTGGTAATAGGCACAAGCCAGTCAAGGTGGTCCCGGTAGTCACTGGCACAAGCTAGTGAAGGTGGTTCCAGTGGTAATCGGCACAAGCCAGTGAAGGTGGTCCCGGTGGTAATCGGCACAAGCCAGTGAAGGTGGTCCCGGTGGTAATCGGCACAAGCCAGTGAAGGTGGTCCCGGTGGTAATCGGCACACTGGGTGCTGTGCCTAAAAACCTTGGCCAGGACTTGAAAATAATTGGAGTTGACAAAATAACAATCTGCCAGCTGCAAAAGGCAAACGGCCCCTACTGGGCTCTGCTGCATCATTCCCTGATATATCACGCGGTCCTAAACGCTTGGCAAGTGTCCGACTAGTGATTTGATACAAAATCCAGCATAATGATCTGATTTACTGTGTGTAACTGTTATAAATAATAATAATAATAGTAATAGTAATAATAACTGAACTGAAATTTGTCTGACTGAGATGATACAATTAATTAGTTCAAAGAGTTGAAATTAATAGAGGAAGAGGATGACCGGCGCCAAGATGGATGAAGACAACTACAAGTGAAGGTAGTCGAAAAAGGGAACACAGATTGGATCAATATCATGAAAAAACCCCAATACTGTAGAGGAATTCCTCAAACTAAGTATAATAAATAATAATAATAATAATAATAATGTAGCGGTGTGAAGCACATGTGTTGAGTTTGGCGGTGGTTGATGCTCTACGTACTGTGTCGGGACACTGCTGGAGCGGACTTCACGCTTCTTTTCACTCTGTGTTGTTTCCATAACTGGATATCTACAAATAGAACACAGATATAATAGAATATATCAATACCAAACTATAGATAAATAATGCTACCCTGCTGAATCTATTAGAATGATATCAGTCCATCAACCATTAACCTTCATGACTACAAGATTTTCCTGCAGGATCATGGTCTTTCTTTCCCTCCTTCCCTGGGCCTTAACGGTTTATTATTCCAATCTGCATGACGGCTTCTTTTTTTTGCAATACAATTTGTAGTTTTAAATAACCCCATTTATTCTACCATATAAAGGACTAAAAATGGAAAAAAATATATATTCCTAAGCCTGCCTTCACATCAGCGATTTCCGCCATTCGCGGCAGATCCAGCAGTTTTGCCTGATCTGCCGCGTAACGGAACACTTGCCGCAAGACTGCGTTCCGCCTGATTCATTCCCTATGGGACTTGCAGTTATGCCATAAGTGCCGGATCTGCTCAGTGGAGGATTATAATGAGGCAGTGGCGTAGCTAGCCTGCTCTGGGCCCGGGGGCGAGATCTGCACCCAGGGCCCCCATGTGAAGAGCGGGGGGGGTGCTGGCAGAGAATTCTCGTGCCGCCCCATCATCTGAGGCAGTGGCATAGCAACTGTTTGTGGCGCCCGGGGCGGTCGAAAAATTTGCCGCAGCTGCCGCCCCTCCTGAACTCTCCATCCTTCTGCACTCCCCATCCTCCATCCTCCTGCACTTCCCATCCTCCTGCACACTCCATCCTCCTGCACTCTCCTTCCTCCTGCACCCTCCATCCTCCTGCACCCTCCATCCTCCAGCACCCTCCATCCTTCTGCACTCTCCATCCTTCAGCACTCTCCATCCTCCTGCACCCTCCATCCTCCTGCACCCTCCATCCTCCTGCACTCTCCATCCTCCTGCGCTCCCCATCCACCTGCGCGCTCCATCCTTCTGTGTGCTCCATCCTCCTGTGCTCTCCATCCTCTTGCGCTCCCCATCCACCAACCTCCAGCACCCTCCATCCTCCAGTGCCCTCCATCCTCCTGCATGCTTCATCCTCCTGCACGCTTCATCCTTCTGCACGCTCCATCCTCCTGTGCTCTCCATCCTCCATCCTCTTGCATTGCCTGTCCTCCGTCCTCCTGCACTCCCCATCCTCCTGCACTCCCCATCCTCCTGCGCTCCCCATCCTCCTACGCTCCCCATCCTCCTGAGCTCTCTGTCCTCCTGCGCTCTCCATCCTCCTGCGCTCTCTGTCCTCTTGCGCTCTCTATCCTCCTGCACGCTCCATCCTTCTGTGCTCTCCATCCTCCTGCACTCCCCATCCACCATCCTCCAGCACCCTCCATGCTCCTGCACGCTCCATCCACCTGCGCACTCCATCCTCCATCCTCTTGCATTCCCTGTCCTCCGTCCTCCTGCACTCCCCATCCTCCTGCAGTCCCCATTCTTCTGCGCTCTCCATCCTCCTGCGCTCTCTATCCTCCTGCGCTCTCTATCCTCCATCCTCCTGCGCTCTCCATCCTCCATCCTCCTGCACTCTCCATCCTCCTGCGCTCTCCATCCTCTATCCTCCTGCACTCTCTATCCTCTATTCCCTGCAGTTTCCATCCTCTATCCCCTGCAGTTTCCATCCTCTATCCCCTGCAGATTCCATCCTCTATCCCCTGCAGATTCCATCCTCTGTCCCCTGCAGATTCCATCCTCTGTCCCCCTGCAGTTTCCATCCTCTGTCCCCTGCAGATTCCATCCTCTGTCCCCTGCAGATTCCATCCTCTGTCCCCTGCAGATTCCATCCTCTGTCCCCTGCAGTTTCCATCCTCCAGCCTCCCTGTATCCTTCATCCCCGTGCACAGCCTGCCACCCTCTGCACCCCTCTCTCACACACCTCTTGTTGAAGGACCGGGGGGGGGCGTTGCACACTCACTGCGGAGGAGGTGAGGAGGGGCGGGCAGAGCTGCAAGACAGGAAGTCCCGTCCTCCCTCCTCTCCGGCCGGCACGGCGGCCGGCTGCCAGCACGGGGCATGGGGCCCCCAGGGGGCGCGGGGCCCCCCATGGGGCGGACAATGGGCCCCTCATGTCGGGGGGGCCCGGGGCGCTTGCCTCCCCTGCCCCCCCGCTAGCTACGCTACTGTAATGAGGTCAATATGGGCGGTAGCCCCGGACCCAGTGCTGTGGGGGGGCCACCAGCCCAGGGTAAACTGCCCCATTATAATACGCCACTGGATCTGCTGGATCACGGCAAAACCGCAAGTCACATAGGGAATGAATCAGGCGGAACGCAGTCTTGCCACAAATTATATCTTATGCGGCAGATGCAGGAAAACTGCCGGATCTGTCTCGAATGCTGACAAACACTGATGTGAAAGTAGCCTTATACGGTGAAACTGAGAAAAACCCACAATCTTGACATTGTTTTAGTGTTTTTTTTTATATAAGTTACTTGTACGGTAAAAATGACCTGATGTAAGAGTGTGACCGAACAGTCTGTTACCCCCTGAAGATACCAGCGGCTTTAACGTAAAATATAGTGTTGTGTAAAGCTTAGGAAGTAATAGTGGATGCCTTTTATATAGGGTGGGATAGCACACGGTATGCAGGAGGTAGCAATGAGGAAAGTGTATATATAAAGCATAGTGGTAAGAAATGTTATGCAGTAGTAAGTCATAAGGTATAATGCATAGTATACAGTTTCCCGCATAGGGTGTTAGGATGTTATTTTATAATTTATAATATGAAGTTATTAGGAAGCTGGTTTGCCCCTGGAACAGGCTGCAGTATTGTTAATGGCCACAAGATGCCGTCATCTGCTGTTCACTTCTGTATTACACACAGGAGCTGGCAGGGTTAAAGGAAACTAACCAGCAGACTTAGGACTCTAAAGTGAAGCCGGTGCCTTACAGGCTCTGGGATACTGAGTACAATCATACCTTTACTTCAATGATTACATGTATGATTGCAGAGAAATCTGTTATAGAAGTCCTTAGAAAGTGTGCATCAGGGGGATGGAGTGTGCAGCACATTAGCAAAAGAGGTGTTGGGTGTCTTTGTATTACTTCCCTGTGTTCTCTAAGCCAAACCCTCCACCCTCCCACTCACTCACTCCCTGTCACTCTACCAGGCTGGTCCTGTGTGCCCCAACTACTAACTTTACCCTCCCTCCCGCTCTCTGTCTCCTCCATCTCCTGGTTCTGCTGGGGGTTGTAGTGTCTCTGGATCTGCAGACTGTGTGATGGAGCATACTGGGGGTTGTAGTGTCTCTGGATGTGCAGACTGTGTGATGGAGCATGGTGGGGGTTGTAGTGTCTCTGGATGTGCAGACTGTGTGATGGAGCATGCTGGGAGTTGTAGTGTCTGTGGATGTTCAGACTGTGTGATGGAGCATGCTGGGAGTTGTAGTGTCTGTGGATGTGCAGACTGTGTGATGGAGCATGCTGGGGGTTGTAGTGCCTGTGGATGGGATGGGGGTTATATACCAGTATTGCCAGGATGGGGGGGCCATATGCCCGTGATGGGGGGCTATATACCAGGCTCAGAGTCTAAATACCAGTGATGGGGGGAATATGTACAGTGAGGGGGCTATATACCAGGATGAGGGGCCATTTACCATGATGGGAGTGCTATATACCAGTGATGAGGGGCTGTATACAGTGATGATTGCTATATACCAGCGATGGGGGCACTATATACCAGTAATGAGGAGCAATATACCAGGATGGGGTCTGCTGCATTTCCCACCCTAGGCTTATACTCGAGTCAATAGGTTTCCCCAGTTATTGGGTAAAATTAGGGGCCTCGGCTTATACTCGGGTCGGCTTGTACTCAAGTATATACGGTGGATAGATACATAGATAGATAGATAGATAGATAGTGATGAACAAACACGACAATGCGTGAGTGCTTGGTATTCATTAAGGGCAATTGGATGCTTGGATGGGCGCAACTCAAGTACCTGAGTATAATGAAAGTAATTGGAAAATGATCATTTCATAGGGAAATCTACCAGAAAAATGCTCGAGTTCCTAATTGACTTCCATTATATTTGGGTACACAGGTCACTCCCATCCGAGTATACAACTGCTCTTAATGAGTACCGAGCATCCGAGTGTGGTAGAGCTCAGTCATCACTAGTGATAAGAATTTTTCTATTCTATATGTTGATGAATCTGATGGGAACAGATGTAGCCACATCACATTTTCCTAAACTTTTCAAAAAAAGTTGGCTGAGTTGGCAAAATCCCCAAAAAGTTGCAAACAGTTTTGCACAATCAATATTGGTGTAGAAAGACTAGTGTTGGGCGCACCCGAACTGTAAAGTTCAGGGTCCGTACCAAACACCTAGTGTTTGGGCACAAATCCAGAACACGGACTTCCCCCGGAAGTCTGTGTTACTGTTCAGGTTCAGGTTTAGGGGCGGGGAGCTGTAAAAATAAAATAGTTATTAAACAGCAGCTCATACCGTGTCCAGCTGTGTCTACTTCCGGGGCCGCTCATTAACTTCATGGATATTCACTGCAGAGAATAGCCAATACCAATAGCCAATAGCCAATCACAGATGCTGTTACAGAAAATGGGTGTCTGTGATTGGCTGTTGGAGTAATCTGAAAACTGCTCATACATTCTAGATGCTAGAATGTATGGGCTGGTTTCAGGTTATTCCAGAAGCCAATCACAGACACCCATTTTCTATTACAGCATCTGTGATTGGCTGTTGGGCCCCTCACCCATTGACTGACATCATAGTACTGTAAAAATAAACAATTAAAAAATGTTTGCTTAGTGCATTGCAGTATTTGTGATTCTCAGCACAGATAAAGCGGACAGGGCTGCCACCTCCAGCTCCCTGACTTTAATTTGGCTGGCAATCAAAACTCAGGGAAGTCCATTATTTTTTTTTAATTATTTAAGTAAGCAATTAAAAAAAAAAATTTGTGGGCTTCGCCCTATTTGTAATTGCCAACCAAGGTAAAGCCCAGGCAGCTAGGGGCTGGGATTCTCGGCGTTATAAGGCCCAAGCATTCTGGGCCCCCATGCTGCAAATCTCAGCCCACAACCACCCCTGAAGATGGCATATTCTTTCATTGAGCCATATTCAGACACTTTACCCAGCTCTTCCAGCTGTCCTGGTGGGGGTGCACGCCGGGTAGTAAAGGGATTACTGCCAGCTTTGTATTGTCAGCTGTAATAAAGGTTCTTGGGCTGTTCACTCATCTCTCACTCTGTTGATTGTGTAAGACCCTGTGACGCTCCCATGTTAAAAAAAACAGATCCTGCAAAAATCAATTTTTCCAAAATGGACAATAAAGGTCTGTTTGCATAATAGATTTCTACTAGATCTGTTCTAATGGATGGTTACTGGACATGGGAACTTAGGACCAGGCAGCCCTAACCAGATCCTATGTGACCATGGTACCCAATAACTTTCCAGAGCCATATAAAAGTTTCATTATTTGATTTGCAAAACATTGACCTTTTCATTGATTCTTCTTTGAAATGCAAAATAAAATGAAAAAATGATTACTCAGCGATCTGCGAGGTCTTTATAAAGATTCTCAGCAGGAACTTCGATTCTTGTCCTTTGTCTCGTGTGAAGGGCAGAATGACGTAGGTGCCCGGCTGAACCGAGAAAGATTTGGTAACCTCTCTGGTCGGGTTTGCTTCTACAATCTTGAAGTCTGTTGTTTGCTGCTGGGAATATATTTGTTGTGTCCCCGTCTTAGTTTCCTAATTATCAGAAAAAAAGGTAAAGGAGTGTGAGATATAAAAGATAGGACATCAATTCATATATAATAGGATGACGCCATGTAGCTAAAACATGCAATAACAAGACATTTGGCTATTTTTTTGGAAATTCTGGTATGATAGAAAGAAATTGGGTTTAATTAAAAATGAAATATTGGATGAGAACAATTAGACAAAATAAATATGGCAAATACAAGAATATACCCATCCATGAGTGTAATTTATACACCTGTGTCATGCATTAGGATTTGATCCGTTGACCTTCTGCTGTGTGGTTGGTTTCCTTCCCCGCTGAACCACAATATGGTCAATCTGTGCCCAAGTGCTGACTGTGTTTTCATTTGCTCATTTATGCTGTCCTATCACATCTTGGATGTGACTATTTATACCCTCCTGATTCTGGCCTTCTCTGCTGGCTATATTTCTATGTGGTTCCTGCTAAGGAGTTCCAGCCACACTGACAGATACCGGCTTGGTATTTGCTCTTTGCTGTCGATCATATCTTACCTACTCCTTTCTTCTGTTAGTTAGGTTGTAGGAGGCTTTCCTAACTTGCAGTAGCTACTTCACCTTATTTCCACATATGCACACATTTAATGTGTCCACACCATGGGTCCTTGCTTATGTCTGCACTTTTCCTATCCTGGCTTATAGTGCTCTATTATCCCAAAACTATAAAGAAGAACAAAATAGTGGCACTCACCGGGAAAAGTGTAAAATCTTTGCCTTTATTAATCCATTAAAACAAGGCAAACAAAGCTAAGGCGGCAGGATGAGGTCTGTCTGGGATGACAGCTGTTTCATGCACAATTCCAGCACTTCAACAGGTCCATCCATGAACCTGTAGAAATGTCGGGATCTTGAGCAAAACAGAAGTCTTATCAGACAGACCTCATCCTGCTGCCTTAGCTTTCCTTGCCATGCTTTAATGGATCAATAAAGGCAAAGATTTTACACTTCTCCCAGAGACAGAGAGTGCCAACTAATTTTTTCTTCTTTATAGATTTGGAGTTGCATTGGATTTTCTGTTCTGGTTTAGCACCACAAGTGGGGTTGTGACCCATAACAACAGTTTGGTTAACTGTTTGTATGCAGCCTTCTTGAATTGCAGGAGTAGTCCTATTTGGCTGGTGGTGCAGAACCTTTTCTTTTGCAACAGACAGAATTACCTTCCATCTGGTTCCTAAGGAGGTACAAAGAGCATTCGATGGCCTTTAAGGCAGTCAGGTCTGAGTTTTGGGTTTCTAGTGTTGCAGCTATGGATATTCCAGCCTGTACAGGAACCCCAAGATACGGTGCAGCTAGGGATACAGGTCTGTACAGGAAACAGTCAAGGCTAATGTAGTTGTTAGGAGATCATCTTTATTTTCACTTTCACCCTAGTTGGAATACTCATGTGCATAACACCTACACCTGCTCATGAAAGTACGAGCGATGAAATAAACTCATAATCTAAGTGGATCTTGAGTTTAGGAGGACAAAGAATTGCAACTTTTGTGAATCTAAGTGCAGCAGAACAACGGCTCTTCTATTCTCCCACACAGTAGGAAAGATGAAGGAGGCTTCTCCAGCTTGGGTGGAAACGTTGTCCAAAGTAAGAGATGCTTAAACTTTCCTTTTAGTATTCTAGTTCCAATTAGAAACCCAATCACGGACAATAAATGTATAATTTTTTTAATCTCTACTATTATATTTATTTATGAATGAGAATTTTTTTCCTTGTACAAGGCTCGGTCTCATCATCCACTTTTAGAAATGTGACGCTAACGGTATTTGCACCTGGGTTTTGGTGCAGGAAAAACTGCTGCAATGTTGGCAGTAAAAAACGCTGCATGCAATAAATATGTTTTTAGGTGTTTTTCATATATTTTTACGCGTTTGAATGGGTGCAAAACGGTGCAAAAACACTGAAAGAATGGACATGGTGTGTATCGTATCGTAATATGCAATGGATCCCTAAAATTTCCAAAAATAATGACAATGCAATGATACTGTGACAGGACTGAAGTCGTGAGGCTAACACTCATTCTGTATCTGTAATTTACTCTGCCTCCACAATTTTATTATTTTTTGGACCTTCCTGCCGTACAGTGATCATCCACATACCTGTACTTGTTAGCGATGTGCTCGGCTGGGAGTGATTAACAAAACAGCTGTGGCCAATGAAACCAATAGCTTGGGGGCAAAATACTAAATTTAGGGTGGGTTCATACTTGCATTTATTGTCCTGCGTCCCAATCTTTCTGAAACCTAATGCTCTGTGATCAGGACGGGCTCCATAGACTTAGGCTAGTTTCAAACTAGCATTTAGGTCTTGCCTGCATCCCCCCAGATTCCCCCGGACCTCCCTTTCCCCGGGATTGTAAAAACTGATGCACCCGCACCGGTATCATCACTGTTCCGTCTCACAGACCAGAGCAGACAGTTGCATCTGGTTGAGTACCTATTTCTGCCCTAGGGGACGTATCATTTAGAACTGCATTCTGAACAAAATCCCGGATCTGGTGTCTGGATCCATCGGGATTATTATTTCAATCCGGAGTGCCCCTGACACGGGTGTTCCCATTTTTTGGCATGGGGACCAAAATCAGAACAAAATTCGGTTTTGGCCTTCGTGCAAAAACCAGTGACACCCGGATCAGGTGGTAAAAAACGCCAGTTTGAAACTAACCTTAGAATGGCGACTCAGACACATGCGGTGATGTAAGGTTTCTGCCTGAACCTAAGAAATGCGTCATTTTGACCTCCTCCCCGGACACACCAAGTTGCTATTTTGCAGCTGGTTAAAAGCCTGATGTCACTGGATGTGGCGCACTGTGGCCAAACGTAGAATGGGCTTCAATGGGTGCAGATCTGGCGTACTTCGGCCAAAAATAGAATGGGCTTCAATGGAGTCGAATCCGGTGCACTGCAGCCAACAGTAGAATGGGCTTCAATGGGGCCAGATCCGGTGCACTCTGCCCAAAAAATAGAATACGCTTCAATGGGGTTGGATCTGGCGCACTGCACCCAAAAATAGAATGGCCTTTAATGGGGCTGGATGCGGCGCACTGCAGCCAACAATAAAATGAGCTTCAATGGGGCCAGTTCCAGAAACACTGCGACAAAAAATAGAATAGGCTTCAATGGGGCCGAATCTGGTGCACTGTAGCCAACAATAGAATGGGCTTCAATGGGGCTGGATCCGGCACATTGTGGCCAACAATCGAATGAGCTTCAATGGGGCCAGATCTGCTGAACTGCAGTCAACAACAGAATGGGTTTAAATAGGGCCGAACCCGGCGCACTGCGGCCAAAATAGAATGAGCTTCAATGGGGCCAGATCTGGCGCACTGCGCCAAAAAAAGGATAGGCTATAAATGGGGCCGGATCTGGCGCACTGTAGCAAACAATAAAAGGAGCTTCAATGGGGCCGGATCTGGCGCACTGAGGCAAAAAAAGAATAGGCTGCAATGAGGCCGGATCTGGCGCACTGCAGCCAACAATAGAATGGGCTTCAATGGGACCGGATCCGGCACACTGTGGCCAAAAATAGAATAGGCTTCAATGGGACCGGATCCGGCACACTGTGGCCAAAAATAGAATAGGCTTCAATGGGACCGGATCCGGCACACTGTAGCCAAAAATAGAATGGGCTTCAATGGGGCCGGATCCGACGCACTGTGGCCAAAAAAGCAATAGGCTTCAATGGGCCGGATCTGGCGCACTGGAGCAAACAATAAAATGAGCTTCAATGGAGCTGGGATCCAGCGCACTGCGCCCAAAAATAGAGTGGGCTTCAACGGGGCCAGATCTGGTGCACTGCGCCCAAAAAATAGAGTGAGCTTCAATGGGACAGAGCAACAATATAGTTTCTATCTACATGACTTATGAATGGTGGTTACACGGCGACACATTTGGAGATCCTTCCACATTCTATGTTACAGGTTCTAGATACAATCATTACATTAAGTTCTAAATAATGGATATTTGTAGTCTTGTGTTTACAAACTTGAATCAGACGATCTCTGGATGACGCAGCACGAGGACGACCTAATCACTGTCTGCAACTGAAGTACGACCTATCTCAAGACAAAACAAAAATGCTACATTTCATATGTAATATTTCAATTGACTTATGGTTGAAAGATTATATTGCTGTCTGTTCATCAGTCTTAGATATGTAACATCCAAAATAGAAAATGTCCTACCTTAACTGCAACTGTATATAAAAAAAAGAAATAATTATACATTATAGTAATGTTACAAACATACTAATTTGACACGTTATATTCTTTACACATGCATATTATAGTAGTTATATTCTTGTACATAGGAGCATATTATAGTAGTTATATTCTGTGTACATAGGACATATTATAGTAGTTATATCTTGTATATAGGGACAGTATAATAAGTTATATTCTTGTATATAGAGCAGTATTATAGTAGTTATATTCTTGTACATAGGAGCAGTATTATAGTAGTTATATTCTTGTTAAAGGAGCAGTATTATAGTAGTTATATTCTTGTACATAGGAGCAGTATTATAGTAGTTATATTCTTGTACATAGGAGCAGTATTATAGTAGTTATATTCTTGTACATAGGGCAGTATTATAGTAGTTATATTCTTGTATATAGGGCAGTATTATAGTAGTTATATTCTTGTATATAGGACAGTATTATAGTAGTTATATTCTTGTATATAGGAGCAGTATTATAGTAGTTATATTCTTGTATATAGGAGCAGTATTATAGTAGTTATATTCTTGTACATAGGAGCAGTATTATAGTAGTTATATTCTTGTACATAGGAGCAGTATTATAGTAGTTATATTCTTGTATATAGGGAGCAGTATTATAGTAGTTATATTCTTGTATATAGGAGCAGTATTATAGTAGTTATATTCTTGTACATAGGAGCAGTATTATAGTAGTTATATTCTTGTACATAGGAGCAGTATTATAGTAGTTATATTCTTGTACATAGGGCAGTATTATAGTAGTTATATTCTTGTACATAGGAGCAGTATTATAGTAGTTATATTCTTGTATATAGGAGCAGTATTATAGTAGTTATATTCTTGTACATAGGGCAGTATTATAGTAGTTATATTCTTGTACATAGGAGCAGTATTATAGTAGTTATATTCTTGTACATAGGGGCAGTATTATAGTAGTTATATTCTTGTACATAGGAGCAGTATTATAGTAGTTATATTCTTGTATATAGGAGCAGTATTATAGTAGTTATATTCTTGTACATAGGGGCAGTATTATAGTAGTTATATTCTTGTACATAGGAGCAGTATTATAGTAGTTATATTCTTGTACATAGAGGTAGTATTATAGTAGTTATATTCTTGTATATAGGGGCAGTATTATAGTAGTTATATTCTTGTATATAGGAGCAGTATTATAGTAGTTATATTCTTGTATCATAGGAGCAGTATTATAGTAGTTATATTCTTGTATATAGGAGCAGTATTATAGTAGTTTATTCTTGTAATAGGAGTATAAGTAGTTATTTCTTGTATAGGCAGTATTATAGTAGTTATATTCTTGTATAGGGCAGTATTATAGTAGTTATATTTCTTGTATATAGGGGTATTATAGTAGTATATTGTATTAGGGCAGTATTATAGTAGTTATATTCTTGTATATAGGCAGTATTAGTAGTTATTTTGTATATAGGCAGTATTATAGTATTTATCTTGTATATAGGGGCAGTATTATAGTAGTTATATTCTTGTATATAGGGGCAGTATTATAGTAGTTATATTTTGTTATAGGCATGTATATAGTGTATATTTTGTATTAGGCAGTATTATAGTAGTTATATTCTTGTACATAGAGGCAGTATTATAGTAGTTATATTCTTGTACACAGGAGCAGTATTATAGTAGTTATTTTCTTGTATATAGGAGCAGTATTATAGTAGTTATATTCTTGTATATAGGGGCAGTATTATAGTAGTTATATTCTTGTATATAGGAGCAGTATTATAGTAGTTATATTCTTGTACATAGAGGTAGTATTATAGTAGTTATATTCTTGCACATAGGGGCAGTATTATAGTAGTTATATTCGTGTACATAGGGGTAGTATTATAGTAGTTATATTCTTGTATATAGGAGCAGTATTATAGTAGTTATATTCTTGTACATAGGAGCAGTATTATAGTAGTTATATTCTTGTATATAGGGGCAGTATTATAGTAGTTATATTCTTGTATATAGGAGCAGTATTATAGTAGTTATATTCTTGTATATAGGAGCAGTATTATAGTAGTTATATTCTTGTACATAGAGGTAGTATTATAGTAGTTATATTCGTGTACATAGGGGTAGTATTATAGTAGTTATATTCTTGTATATAGGAGCAGTATTATAGTAGTTATATTCTTGTATATAGGGGCAGTATTATAGTAGTTATATTCTTGTATATAGGGGCAGTATTATAGTAGTTACATTCTTGTACATAGGAGCAGTATTATAGTAGTTATATTCTTGTATATAGGAGCAGTATTATAGTAGTTATATTCTTGTACATAGGGGCAGTATTACAGTAGTTATATTGTTGTACACAGGGGCAATATTATAGTAGTTATATATATTACGGTAGTTAAATTTGTAGAAAAAATGGAGCCGCACTCACCAGAAGTTTATCTTGAATCATTATTCCATGTTCATCCCAACCGACATGAACAGCAGCAAAGGAGGGGGTGCAGGGGCGGAGGACGACGGCCTGCCGTTTCGCGGTCGTGTGCCGCTTCGACGGGTCCTCTATGACCCATCAAAGCGGCACACGACCGCGAAACGGCAGGTCGTCGTCCTCCGCCCCTGCACCCCCTCCTTTGCTGCTGTTCATGTCGGTTGGGATGAACATGGAATAATGATTCAAGATAAACTTCTGGTGAGTGCGGCTCCATTTTTTCTACAAATTTGACTGTTATTTACTATTTGAAGCGAGCACCACCAGCAACAGCTGCACGTGTCACGGGAGTGACAGCCCGCTCTAGCACAGAACGCTAAGTGCCCGGTGTTTCCTACTGATTGATCGATATATATTAGTTATATTCCTGTTTTTTTTGTACTTTTACCACCACACCCTTTGTAATTGTCTCCATACCTTACAGAAAGCGAATCCGATAGGTAACCACGGAGGATTGCTTTTTGTTTCATTGCTGAGACTCTGCATAAGAGCCACGATGAGGTTCCTTTCACTTTTTGGTCTTTGGGACTCGGGTATAGTGATAACATATTGGGGATTTTTCCATATATCCTCTAAAGGTAAAAGAGATTGGTCACATAGAGATTATCTGTGAAAGTGTTTTATTAGCTAAAATTAAAAAATAAACATTATATTTTGTTTTCAATGTCTCTCTTAGGCACAGCTCCTACTATGCAGATTTCGATAATGTGGGCACATGTGGCTGTGTGCTGCACCTTGGCACAGTTTATTAAATACTATAGTACAGGTGCCATACATATCACAAACAATATGGATATCTCTTTATGATGGTATGATATGGTGGGTTGCGTATATATTTGCCTTTATTCATTTTTCTGGATAGTAGAAGTGTTGTCTTGGTGCTATTCTGTGTCTCCCCCCTTCCCCTGTCCTGTTTAGTTATTACATCCCAGAGGATCTGGCAATTGAACCCTTGTTGACATATCCTGACTTGGTCATTCAAGCCCCTGTGCTTGCCAATGTTTGTAATCAACCCCTGGAGTCCGTCAATAGCCGAGGCACCGACCTGTCTGCAGGGCCCTGGTTTGGATATAGGGAGGTGTTTGGTGGGAGAACAGTGTAGTACAATTTGATTCTTTGTGTAGGAGGCTAATGCAGAGGTCAGCTTCCCAAAGAGACTAAATAAACCCTGTTTTTACATGGATATACTGCTGGATTGTTTATGGATTTTTATGTTTTCAAGCAATAAAGGTTCTTGGTTTGTTCACACATCTCTCTCTCTTGACTGTGGGATACCGGAGAAGGATCATGAGACACTCTTTTTCAGGATTCGCAGTAAAGATTAATAAATATTGATCATATATTTATGGTTTTGGCCGGAGCCATCTTTGCAAAATCCACATCAGATAATGTGACAAACCTGTAGAGCTGCATCCTCCAGCACTGCTGCCCCGCACCCACTGATTATTATAGCTGGTGGTCTCCCAGATATACGGGGGGCCTCCAAAATCCAAATAAGTTGGGGTGTGGTTACAGATGTACACGTTGACATAGTTTTGCATGAAATCTTCCCAGGACATCCTAGGGACAAGAATATAAATGAATTCCAAGTAAACAATACACTTCCAGCTTCAAGACATCTCCTGCGCTGCACCAATTTTCTCGAATGCTATACTCCAAGAAGTTAGGACTATTCAAAAGGTATACAGTCTGAGGTGCTGTCTAAAAACATATATTTTTAGGGTTTTATGGGGTGATTTGCCTTTTGGCCTCCAAACATTGTGTGTGTTATGGCCTCCAAGGAGTTCAATTTTCAAATTTAAGTTACTTGTCTTTCACCCGGTTCTTCCATTCATGATATTTGCTATGGAAGCTCATGGCTTACAATTTGGTGTATTTGAAGTCCTTCACCACAGGAGTTGGCATCCCCCCTAACTTATTAATCTTCATGAATGAAAGAACCGGGGAAAGACAAGTAACTCTCTCTGAAACCCTTCATCCATAAAGCCAAGAAAATCCTGCAATGTATGAGACGTATATCAAAATACACAGATCCGAGGATTATACCTGTCTCTGGCTTTTAGCCAATTGATTGCAGCACATATTTTACTACTACACCAACATTCACTCCAATGTCCTTTGTCAGTTGGTTAATCCTTTGTACATAGAGAAGGTGAAATAATTATTGAATACGTCATTCATTTTCTAAGTACATATATTTCTAAATGAGCTATTGACATGAATTTCTTACCAGATGTCAGTAACAACCCATCCAATCCACAAAAGCAAACACATGAAATCTTAGATGTCCATAAACTATGTTTAATAATCATAAATGAAACAGGGAAAAAGTATTGAACACAAGAAGAAGGAGAGGTACAAAAAGCCCTAGAGAGTCTTGACAGCAGCTGAAATCTATCTGGAATTCGAAATTAGTCCTGCCACTTAGTGACAAATAATATCAGGATTGCTGATATAAAGGTGTCTCAGTACCAAACTGCCACACAAGATACATCTCATGATGAGGAAAACCAGTGAGCTGTCTCAAGACCTTCATAACCTTATTGTTGCAAATCATACAGATGACATTAGCTACAGAAGGATTTTTAATCTACTGAAGGCTCCAGTGGGCTCTGCTGGGGCCATAATCTGGTAGTAGAAAGAACATAATTTCACCAAAAATCATCCACAACCAGGGGCTCCCCGCAAGATTTCACTCAAAGGAGTGAAAATAATTATTAGAAGAGTTGTCCAAGATGCAAGGACACCTGTGGAGATCTACAGAAAGATCTGGAATCAGCAGGCGCAGTTATTTCAAAGAAAACAATAAGTAATGCTTTCCCTGTCCATGGCCTGTATGCACGCTCCGGTATGCACGCTCCTGTATGCACGCTCCTGTATGCACGCTCCTGTATGCACACTCCTGTATGCATGCCCCTGTATGCACGCTCCTGTATGCACGCCCCTGTATGCACGCCCCTGTATGCACGCCCCTGTATGCACACTCACCACACAAGACTCCACTGCCAAGCAAAAACAGGTTCAATAGTGTTTAAAGTTTGCTCAGCAACATCTCGACAAGTCTGTACAATCCTGGAGAATATAGTCTGGTCAGATGAGACCAACACTGAACTCTTTGGAGGCCATAATACACCATGTTTGGAGGCCAAAAGGCAAATCATCCCAAAAACACCAACAACAGTGAAGTGTGGAGGTGGGAACATCATGGTGTGCGGCTGTTTCTCTGGAAACTTCATATAATTGAAGAAGGATGAATGGACAAATGTAGCGAGACATTCCTGATAACAATCAGCCTCCATCAGGAAGATGATGATGAAATGAGGGCGACATTTCAGCAAGAAAAACATGGTGTATTATGGCCTCCAAAGAGTTCAGTTTTGGTCTCCTCTGACCTGACTATATTCTGCAGGATATCACTGACTAGTGTAAATGTTGTTGAATAAACGTTAATATGAATTTCTCACCAGATGTCAGTAACACCCCATCCAATCCACACAGGCAAAGAAATCAATAAATATAAATAAATTCTGTGTAATAGTGAGAAATGACACAGAAAAAACTATTGAACACATGAAAAAAGTAAAGTGCTAAAAGCCCTGGAAAGTCTGTCAATGGTGTGCAGTGGTGGGACACACATCTTCAATCTACATATAGACATATTTAGGGGAGGGGTGAACATGCCCTCATTCGGCATATGACCTTTGGCCGTTATATGTGATAATTTGGTGACTATTGTGATGCAGTGGCTTGCTGCATTGCAAATATATATGCTGGGCCTTGTAGTTCAGCAAGTTATGCTCTGCGATAGAAACCCAGAAAGGTCACTATGGAACTTGTGGTGCAAGTTTACAAGTTGGTGAGATGTGGGTGTGGTTCATACCTTATAACGTGTGTTTGTGTGAGCACATGGGCTGAGAGAGAGACCATGGATGTCTGGAGAGACTGCCAGAACCTGTGGGGCCTCGCTCTTGGTGGTTGGAGCAGCCACTGTCCTGGAAGGCCCCTGGGATGGTTTGCTTGGAAGTAGCTGACATCCTGGAAGCCACATGGTAAGGAGACCATGGAGGAGCCTAGAATGTCTCTGTGTCCAGGAAGCTTCAGACCTGCTGAGGGTCTGGAACCGATAGGAATTGGTGATCCCAGTGAGGCAGTTTCCTGGACAGTGGACTGCGAGGTCAGTGTGTGGGTTGTGAAGCCTAAACTGACACACTGTAACGAACTATGAAAGTAAATGCCAGGCGGGCATATCTGCCATTGCAACAGACTGGTATATATCACTAATATTCCATTGATATAAATGAATTGTGCACTCTATGCAGTTTATGTGTTAATAAACTGCTGGACTTTATTTTACGTAAAACCGTGCCTGTTTGCCTCAATCCCGCTACCTTTGAGTGTCCCCCAACACACTCAGTGAGCAAATCACCACACTATAGACACAGGGATATTTCCTATTTTCTTCCTCCAGGACCCAAATTGACCCTACTTGGAGAGACTTAGCTTCCCCACACATTATATGGAATTGTAATTCTTCATTTCACCTGCGGAGGCGCTACAGAAAAAAGGAACATTGTGCTGACAAGTTTCCATTCACATTACAGGTGATAACTGTGAGTCTCTGCAGCAGCTGTGATTACGGTAACTTACTTTTGGAAACTTTATATGAAAAAAAAACTTATATAATCCAGACAACCCCTTTAATTAGTAGTCCAAAAATAACTTTAGACTTGAACTGAAAGATGTAGGATCTAAAATAGGAGCAACCAAATATTACATTTGTGCAAGTGTTTTTAGATGGGGGATTACTTGTTTTTTTATAAGCTCTTTCGCAATAATAATAATAATAATATACAGTATATATAATATTTAAAAAATATTTAATTGCTTTTGAGAAAATAATATTAAGTAAAAAATAAAAGAAATACTTAAATACTTTTTTTCCGCAGCACTTGTCATAAGATATCATTTTGATGGGGTCAGTCCACATAACAGACTTTAGTATAAATCAATTTACCAAAATTCTCCATAATTCTTGTTAATGTTCAGTCTTTTCTTTATCTCAGGCCGGACATATTCCCATTGAGGTGCTCTGGAGAAAAAACAAAACCTTTTAAGAACAGAAGGAAACAAGGTAACTTTTCAGGTTTCGCTAACTGTGACCACTAAGTGGCGTATGAGTTTTTTATTCACTGATTCCATCATTGATCTTCTGCACTTTAGCACTCCAAGAGGTCAACTGTGGTACTACAAGTGCATAAAATAAATAAAATAATAGTTAACCTCTGAGCCACCATATAGTGCTAACCACTGAGCCACCATACAGTGCTAACCACTGAGCCACTGTATACTGCTAAGCACTGAGCCACCATACAGTGCTAACCACTGAGCCACCATACAGTGCTAACCACTGAGCCACCGTATACAGTCCTAAACACTGAGCCACCATACAGTGCTAACTCTGAGCCACCGTATACAGTGCTAACCACTGAGCCACCATATACAGTGCTAACCACTGAGCCACCGTACAGTGCTAACCAACTGAGCCACCATATACAGTGCTAACCACTGAGTCACCGTACAGTGCTAACCACTGAGCCACCGTACAGTGCTAACCACTGAGCCACCATAAGTGCTAACCACTGAGCCACCATACAGTGCTAACCACTCAGCCACCATATACAGTGCTAACCACTGAGCCACCATACAGTGCTAACCACTCAGCCACCATATATGTGCTAACCACTGAGCCACTAACAGTGCTAACCACTAAGCCACCATACAGTGCTAACCACTAAGCCACCATACAGTGCTAACCACTGAGCCACTATACAGTGCTAACCACTGAGCCACCATACAGTGCTAACCACTGAGCCACCATATACAGTGCTAACCACTGAGCCCCATACAGTGCTAACCACTGAGCCACCATATAGTGCTAACTCACTGAGCCACCATACAGTGCTCACCACTGAGCCACCATACAGTGATAACCACTGAGCCACCATACAGTGCTACCACACAGTGCCACCCATACAGTGATAACCACTGAGCCACCATACAGTGATAACCACTGAGCCACCATATAGTGCTAACCACTGAGCCACCATATAGTGCTAACCACTGAGCCACCATATACAGTGCTAACCACTGAGCCATCATATACAGTGCTAACCACTGAGCCACCATATA
This sequence comes from Allobates femoralis, assembly GCA_033576535.1. Taxonomy (NCBI): domain Eukaryota; kingdom Metazoa; phylum Chordata; class Amphibia; order Anura; family Aromobatidae; genus Allobates; species Allobates femoralis. The sequence continues at coordinate 611,756,381 of JARQOC010000001.1, forward strand.
CAGTGCTAATCTGAGCCACCATACAGTGCTAACCACTGACCCACCATATACAGTGCTAACCACTGAGCCACCGTACAGTGCTAACCACTGAGCCACCATATACAGTGCTAACCACTGAGCCACCGTACAGTGCTAACCACTGAGCCACCATATAGTGCTAACCACTGAGCCACTGTATAGTGCTAACCACTGATCCACCATATAGTGTTAACCAGTGAGCCACCATACAGTGCTAATCACTGAGCCACCATATACAGTGCTAACCACTGAGCCACCATATACAGTGCTAACCACTGAGCCACCATATACAGTGCTAACCACTGAGCCACCATACAGTGCTAACCACTGAGCCACCATATAGTGCTAACCACTGAGCCACCATATAATGCTAACCACTGAGCCACCATATAGTGCTAACCACTGAGCCACCATATAGTGCTAACCACTGAGCCACCATACAGTGCTAATCATTGAGCCACCATATACAGTGCTAACCACTGAGCCACCATATACAGTGCTAATCACTGAGCCACCGTACAGTGATAACCACTAAGCCGCCGTATACAGTGCTAACCACTGAGCCACCGTATACAGTGCTAACCACTGAGCCACCATACAGTGCTAACCACTGAGCCACCATACAGTGCTAACCACTGAGCCACCATACAGTGCTAACCACTGAGCCACCATATACAGTGCTAACCACTGAGCCACCATATACAGTGCTAACCACTGAGCCACCATACAGTGCTAACCACTGAGCCACCGTATACAGTGCTAACCACTGAGCCACCAATATCAGTGCTAACCACTGAGCCACCATATACAGTGCTAACCACTGAGCCACCATACAGTGCTAACCACTGAGCCACCATACAGTGCTAACCACTGAGCCACCGTACAGTGCTAACCACTGAGCCACCATATACAGTGCTAACCACTGAGCCACCATATACAGTGCTAACTCTGAGCCACCATACAGTGCTAACCACTGACCCACCATATACAGTGCTAACCACTGAGCCACCGTACAGTGCTAACCACTGAGCCACCATATACAGTGCTAACCACTGAGCCACCGTACAGTGCTAACCACTGAGCCACCATATAGTGCTAACCACTGAGCCACTGTATAGTGCTAACCACTGATCCACCATATAGTGTTAACCAGTGAGCCACCATACAGTGCTAATCACTGAGCCACCATATACAGTGCTAACCACTGAGCCACCATATACAGTGCTAACCACTGAGCCACCATATACAGTGCTAACCACTGAGCCACCATACAGTGCTAACCATGAGCCACCATATAGTGCTAACCACTGAGCCACCATATAATGCTAACCACTGAGCCACCATATAGTGCTAACCACTGAGCCACCATATAGTGCTAACACTGAGCCACCATACAGTGCTAATCATTGAGCCACCATATACAGTGCTAACCACTGAGCCACCATATACAGTGCTAATCACTGAGCCACCGTACAGTGATAACCACTAAGCCGCCGTATACAGTGCTAACCACTGAGCCACCGTATACAGTGCTAACCACTGAGCCACCATACAGTGCTAACCACTGAGCCACCATACAGTGCTAACCACTGAGCCACCATACAGTGCTAACCACTGAGCCACCATATACAGTGCTAACCACTGAGCCACCATATACAGTGCTAACCACTGAGCCACCATACAGTGCTAACCACTGAGCCACCGTATACAGTGCTAACCACTGAGCCACCAATATTACAGTGCTAACCACTGAGCCACCATATACAGTGCTAACCACTGAGCCACCATACAGTGCTAACCACTGAGCCACCATACAGTGCTAACCACTGAGCCACCGTACAGTGCTAACCACTGAGCCACCATATACAGTGCTAACCACTGAGCCACCATATACAGTGCTAACCACTGAGCCACCATACAGTGCTAACCACTGAGCCACCGTATACAGTGCTAACCACTGAGCCACCAATATACAGTGCTAACCACTGAGCCACCATATACAGTGCTAACCACTGAGCCACCATACAGTGCTAACCACTGAGCCACCATACAGTGCTAACCACTGAGCCACCGTACAGTGCTAACCACTGAGCCACCGTATACAGTGCTAACCACTGAGCCACCAATATACAGTGCTAACCACTGAGCCACCGTATACAGTGCTAACCACTGAGCCACCATACAGTGCTAACCACTGAGCCACCATATACAGTGCTAACCACTGAGCCACCGTATACAGTGCTAACCACTGAGCCACCATACAGTGCTAACCACTGAGCCACCATATACAGTGCTAACCACTGAGCCACCATATAGTGCTAACCACAGAGCCACCATATAGTGCTAACCACTGAGCCACCATATAGTGCTAACCACTGAGCCACCATATAGTGCTAACCACTGAGCCACCATACAGTGCTAACCCCTGAGCCACCATATACAGTGCTAACCACTGAGCTACCATACAGTGCTAACCACTGAGCCACCATATACAGTGCTAACCACTTAGCTATCATACAGTGCTAACCACTGAGCCACGGTACACTGCTAAGCACTGAGCCACCATACAGTGCTAACCACTGAGCCACCATATACAGTGCTAACCACTGAGCCACCATATAGTGCTAACCACTGTGCCACCATATACAGTGCTAACCACTGAGCCACGGTACACTGCTAAGCACTGAGCCACCATACGATGCTAACCACTGAGCCACCATACAATGCTAACCACTGAGCCACCATACAGTGCTAACCACTGAGCCACCATACTGTGCTAACCACTGAGCCACCATACAGTGATAACCACTGAGCCACCATACAGTGCTAACCACTGAGCCACCGTACAGTGCTAACCACTGAGCCACCGTACAGTGTTAACCACTGAGCCACCATACAGTGCTAACCACTGAGCCACCATACAGTGCTAACCACTGAGCCACCATATACAGTGCTAACCACTGAGCCACCATACAGTGCTAACCACTGAGCCACCCTGCCGCCCATAACCCTATATGAAAATATATGAAGTAAAGGGTGTAATTATATTATTTATGCTGCAGAAGAGAGGTTGTGGTTAACATATTTGTCAAAATAACTCTTCAAGACATTTTTTATGTAAAAAGATAGTTTTTGCAGTACCATTTCTGACCACAGGGTGTGCTATGATGAGATGATGTCAGTTATATGAAATGCAAACGCTATTTATTGCCATCTAGTGGCCGTAATAATCATTTCAGTTATCTTCAAGCTCTGTTGTCCTGTGGCCCCCGTTAAAATGTTAGATCTGGGGTCACTGATTGTCTCAGCTTCTGACCAGTCGGTTTTTGCAGTAAGGGTACCTGCATGTACAGATGTAGCAGAGCTGATACCGCTATATAGTAGAGATGGTTGTGTAGTAGCCTCTTACCTGACAATATCATTGGCTCCACTTATGACCGGATAAATAAAAGAACAGAGGAGGCTCTCATTGCTTCTGTTGTATAGTCACATAGTATTGAACTGGTGAGTTAAGCCATTTTAAGCATTTAATTTAACTCAGATCATAAGGTTTGTTTTCTATAACCTCATATTCTTTTTCTATAATTTCATATTTACTGCACCATTTTCTTATACACCTTGTGCTTCCATTCAGGATTATATTTAAGACTAGATGGGCGGTGATGCCATGATGGGGATAAACTCTGTGGTGCTGGGAGTGGCGACTGTCTCTCCCCCTGAGCTGTCTTCTCGCCTCTGTGGTCTCTCGTTTGACCTGTCTCTCCCCTGTGCATTGTCTCTCTCTTCATTTACTCTCCCCCCTATATGTAGTTTCTCTCCCCCTTGTGCTGTCTTCTCCCCTCATGTACTCTCGTTTGTGCTATCTCCCCTGTGTGCTCGCCCCTCCACCTGTGTGCTTTATCTGCCCCCTGTGCAGTCTCTCTGGCCCCCTGTGCGCTCCCTTCACTCTGTGCGCTCTCTCTGCCCCACTTGTGTGCTTTATCTCCCCCTGTGCACTCTCTTTGGCCCCCTGTGCACTCTCTTCACTCTGTGCGCTCTCTCTGTCCCACCTGTGTGCTGTCTCTCTCCCCCTGTGCTGTATTCTCCCCCTTGTGTGCTGCCTTCTCCCCTCTATGCTCGCTCTTTTGACCTGTCTCCCCTCTGTGCATTGCCTTTCTCACCATTCACTCTTCCCCCTGTAAGTAGTTTCTCTCCCCCCCGTGCTGTGTTCTCCCCTCATGCACTCTCGTTTGAGCTGTCTCCCCTCTGTGTGCTGTGTCTCTCCCCTGTGTGCTTTATCTCCACCCTGTGCACTAGTCACGTCGTCACCAAATTTATAGACTCAGGTGTCCAAAGATGACGGCCACCTGAGCAAGTGGGCATATGCGCCGGGTATATGCATGCGCACTTACTCAGGTGGTGATGTGTCAGCGGCGGTGAGTACAGTCAGCGTTTGCAGGTGGCTGGGGCACCACTGGTGGTACGGCGCAATGTGACAGTGCCGCCAGTGGGCACCATGTTTGCACACCCATTAGCATGCTTGATAAAGATCTTGTATGTGAAAGATCAAAACCTTGCACTTGAGATGGTGGGATAAAGGACCTTTTTTCTATACAACCGGCTATGTGGAGCGCTGTCTTCATCTAGACGTACATCCTGGACTCCAGACTGACACATTGTAGCAAACCAGCAGAGAGATCTGTGCAGCAGGACCCATTGTCATGACAGTGTCCCATTAGCTTTGGAGGAGCCTGACCCCACACACTCAGCTTTAGTAATCGCCATTTTTCCTATAATTGGCAGGGATTGATATTTACTCATCGCTCCAGCGTCCGTTCCATTCTTCGTTACCCCAGGGATTCCAGATCTGAATAATATCTTCTATTCTGCTTTTATATTCAACCTAAGGAAAATTACACATTTTGTATCAGTTTTCGTCATAATCAGAGCTGTATTATATACTGACAGGCAGTACAGTGGCTCCAGTTTAGCAGCAATGTCTATTGGACCCTTTCCTATCTAGCTGAGAACTTGCACCCTTTATCTCAGCTGCAGTTCCTTGTAGACCAACAAGTTTGAGACTCCTAACCGAGGCTCCACAGACTATTTGCAGTTCCTTGTGACCACACCCTTCTGCTATACAGTATATACACTCTTGGCTACTATTCAGTGCCGGTTACAATCTATATGCTGACCACTTTGAAGGAGCCTGTCTCTGGAGCAGCTGAGGTGTTTGTTGCTGTAGCTGCAGCGAAGTTCCTGTTGGAGCAGATGAAGATCGTTGTTTGTTGCGTCTATTCCCATCTGTTTGTCTTACCTCTTTAGTGTTGCTTTATTGTAGAAGTGAGACAATTGTACAATTGTATTGCTGGCCCGCACGCTAGTCAGGGTGAGTCCAGAGCTAGCGAGGGCCTAAGCACGTGACGGTGACGGGGAAGGACCCGCATAAGGACATTAGGGGAGAGTAGAGTCCAGCCTTAGGTGAGTCTTAGAAGGTGACCATTTGCCCATTCTTCTCAATTCTAAGGCCTTCCGTTGTCATCTTTCCTGATGTTCCCCTCAGTATTGGGCCCCACGCTGGGCGTACCCTCGCCCCGGGCATGGCATCGCCTTATTAGACCCTTAGTGACCTATAGGACACCTAAGTGTTCATTGAAAACTGCTGTAATGCAAATCTGTAATTGGTAATAATACATCACGTGATTGATGTGAGCTCGCAGGTGACTGCTTGTATGTAGGAAAATATTAAATTCTGAGATACCTCAGTGGTTGATAACTTTTATTGTCTGAAAAGATGGTAATAAATAGCAAACATTTAAGACTGCTTAAGTCTTTTCATCAGACCTGAGCAGTCTTGAAAACTCACTATTTATTACTTATATCTTTTCAGTTAGACATTAAAACATCAACCACTGAGGAAACACAGTACAGAGATACATTGCTTGAATGTGCGCATTGTTCGTAATCTCCACTAGGTGGCAGTGTGCCCATGTTATTTACCCCAGCAGTTTCTATACAAACTCATCCAACATATGGACTTCAATTATTTTTACATTACAAACAATAGAAGTGATTGTTCTGCTTAATGTCTGATACCAGGAAAACATTTATATAACCACTATCTAACAGAGCAAAAAAAAATCAAGAGTATAAGAACAGTGATATCTTTCATACATGTAACAGCAGCTGTTAGTGGATGGGAAATAAACTGGAACATTCTCTAAATCACTGAGCTAACACAAATCCACTATAATAATAACACTATATAAAATTGAATAAAAGCCTCCAAGTGTTGCTACAACCCATTCCCGCCCCCCCCAACACACACACACACATCTCCTCTGGATCACTCTCCACATTTGACCCAGTCACGGAAGAAGAAGTTGCCAGGCTCCTCTCTTCCTCTCGTCCCACCACATGCACCACTGACCTCATTTCCTCACACCTACTCCAGTCTCTCTCTCCGGTGGTCACCACTCACTAAACCATAATCTTCAACCTCTCCCTCTCTTCTGGCATCTTCCCCTCCTCCTTCAAACACTCGATCATTACTCCATTATTAAAGAAAACTTCTCTTGACCCAACCTGCACTAATAACTACAGACCAGTCTCCAATCTCCCCTTCATCTCTATACTCCTGGAGCGCCTGGTCTACTCTCGCCTCACCCGTTACCTCTCCGCTCACTCTCTTCTAGATCCATTACAGTCTGGTTTCCGCCCTCTTCACTCTACAGAAACTGCCCTCACCAAAGTGACCAATGACCTTCTGACAGCAAAACATAATGGTCACCACTCTCTGATTATTCTTCTTGATCTCTCTGCAGCCTTTGACACTGTTGACCACCATCTCCTACTCTCCATGCTCCCCTCCATCGGCATCAAGGACACGGCTCTCTCCTGGCTCTCCTCCTATCTTTCTGACCGCTCTTTCAGTGTATCATTTGCTGGCTCCACTTCCTCCCCTCTTCCTCTCACTATTGGGGTCTCTCAGGGTTCAGTCCTTGGACCTCTTCTCTTCTCTCTCTACACGGCCCCTATTGGACAGACCATCAGCAGATTTGGCTTTCAGTACCATCTTTATGCTAATGACACACAACTATACACTTCTTCCCCTGACCCTACTCCCGCTCTAATAAAGAACAGCAATGACTGTCTAGCTGCAGTCTCCAATATCATGTCCACTCTCTATCTGAAACTCAACCTTTCCAAAACTGAACTTCTTCTGCTCCCGCCCTCCACTAACCTCCCTAAATCTGACATCTCTCTCTGTGTGCAGCACCACTATAGCAGGTTCACTGTCTAGGTGTTATGTTTGACACCAATTGGCCTCCCCCTCACTAGGCTTTCCCCTCTCCAGTCCATCAGAAGCCAGGATGACCTATCTGGCTAACCGTTACTCAGATGCATTCGCTCTGTGCCAGTCATTGCACTGGCTGCCTATACACTATAGGATCCAATTCAAATTTCTTGTTTTCACCCACAATGCTCTTCATAGTGCAGCACCCCCCTACATCTCCTCCCTCATCTCTGTCTATCACCCCACCTGTTCTTTCGCTCTGGAAGTGACTTTAGACTCACTTCTGCACCAATTCGAACCTCCCACTCCCGGCTCCAAGACTTTTCCTGAGCTGCACCAATCCTCTGGAATGCTCTACCCCAAGAAATTAGGACGATCCACAACTTACTTAGCTTCAGGCGCTCCCTAAAAACATATCATTTTTAGGTCAGCCTATAATGCTCCCTAGTCGTAGTCATTTGGACATAGCCTATACACTCCACCAAGCTCAAAAGAATTACAAATAATGGCTTGTGACCACTTATGCAGCTTTCATCTATTCCCCATTTCCTCAGGATGGCTGTACCATCATTGTAAATAAGCCCCTGTACTTTGTGTCACCCCCACCTCATTGTAGATTGTAAGCTCTTATGAGCAGGGCTGTCATTATTTTGCTTTAATTATTGTATTCTTTGATAACTTACTTATGACCGTCTGTATATGAACATCTGAATTGTGAAGTGCTGCGAAATATGTTGGTTCTATATAAAGAATATTATTACTATTATTATTCTTATTATTCTTATTATTATTATTATTATTATTATTATTAAGGATTTCATGGCCCCAGCAAACAAATGAGATTCATGAAGTCTTATGCACATACTCTTATAATATTTATAATCTTGTACTACATCCTCACCCATCCCTTGTAGACTGGGAGCCCTCGCAGGCAGGATCCTCTCTCCTCACCTACTGTATCCTCACCCATCCCTTGTAGACTGTGAGTCCTCCCTCCTCATCTACTGTATCCTCACCCATCCCTTGTAGTCTGTGAGCCCTTGTGGGCAGGGTCCTCTCTCCTCCCCTACTGTATCCTCTCCCATCTCTTGTAGACTGTGAACCCTCGTGGGCAGGATCCTCTCTCCTCTCCTACTGTATCCTCACCCATCCCTTGTAGACTGTGAGACCATTGTGAGCTGGGTCCTCTCTCCTCCTCTACTGTATCCTCACTCATCCCTTGTAGACTGTGAGCCCTCATGGGCAGGGTCCTCTCACCTACTGTATCCTCACCCATCTCTTGTAGACTGTGAGCCCTCGCAGGCAGGGTCCTCTCTCCTCACCTACTGTATCCTCACTCATCCCTTGTAGACCGTGAGCCCTCATGGACAGGGTCCTCTCTCCTCACCTACTGTATCCTCTCATCCCTTGTAGACTGGGAGTCCGCACAGGCAGGGTCCTCTTTCCTCATCTACTGTATCCTCACCCATCCCTTGTAGACTGTGAGCCCTCGTGTGCAGGGTCCTCTCCCCTCACCTACTGTATCCTCATTCATCCCTTGTACACTGTGAGTCCTCATGGGCAGGGTCCTCTCTCCTCACCTACTGTATCCTCACCCATCCCTTGTAGACTGTGAGCCCTCATGGGCAGGGTCCTCTCTCCTCACCTACTGTATCCTCACTCATCCCTTGTAGACTGTGAGTCCGCACAGGCAGGGTCCTCTTTCCTCATCTACTGTATCCTCACCCATCCCTTGTAGACTGTGAGCCCTTGTGGGCAGGGTCCTCTCTCCTCTCCTACTGTATCCTCACCCATCCATTGTAGACTGTGAGTCCTCATGGGCAGGGTCCTCTCCCCTCACCTACTGTATCCTCACCCATCCCTTGTAGACTGTGAGTCCGCACAGGCAGGGTCCTCTTTCCTCATCTACTGTATCCTCACCCATTTCTTGCAGACTGTGAGCTCTCGTGGGCAGGGTCCTCTCTCCTCATCTACTGTATTCTCATCCAACCCTTGTAGACTGTGAGCCCTTGCAGGCAGGGTCCTCTCCCCTCTGTACCAGTTTGTTATAGTTAATTTGTTTACTGTAAACTATATGTAAAATTTTGTATTTAACCCCTTCTCATGTAAAGCACTATGGAATTAATGGTGCTATATAAATAAATAACAAATAATAATAATAATCTCAAGACACGTAAGGGATAATAAATGTAGATCTGATTTTCAGCCTTTTAGACAGAAGGAGGAACAAAATAATTGGAGTTACAACTTGAAGACATTGGCTCCTTTGAGATTAATTCCTTAGAGCAGGGGTAGGCAAATCCAGGCCTCGAGGGCCGCACCCACTGTAGGTTTTCAAGATTTCCTTAGTATTTGACAGTTGGTAATTTAATCTTCTGCACCGGTGATAATTCCATCTGTCAAATGCTAAAGAAATCCTGAAAACATGAACTGTTTGCAGCACTTCAGGACTGGAGTTGCCCACCCCTACCTTAGAGGGAACCAGCCACCAGGATTTAACCACCTGTAAATCATTGCAGCAGATGATTGATGTGTGCAGCATGACATCGACATTTGTTTTTTTTTTATTCCTCCCCTGAGGCTTGTTATACTAAAGTAAGCTGAACCCCCTCCCCCTCAATCTTGTCCAGACTCATCCGGGGAGGGGAGTTGGTCGGTTTACAACAAAAAAACAAGCCACAGGGGAGGAGTAAAAAAAAAACCAAATAGACCTACAGTACTGTGCCCCCCTGCAGACGCCAATGATTTTATTATATTCTGTATGATTTCATTATATAGAGTGTATTAAGCAAACTGCACTATAGTGTTAAATATCTTATGTTGTGATGAGTTGCACTTTTTGCAGATATAATAAGGTGTAGATATAGCAGAGCACGTTATGAGCGCATAGAATTGTCTAGTAAACTGTAAGGAAGAAGTCAGTTTATTATGTAAGTGAAAGGTGAAAACCCTGCTTAGACTATTGCAGGGACAAGAAGGGTTAAGTCTAGATGAGTCACAGGGGAAGTTGTCAATCTGTTGACTGAGGAGAGACACAGAAAGGACTTTAGTTGTATCTGGATTTTGGAGCCTGCAAGACCAGAGAGAGAAAGCCTATCCTGTGGTTGAAGGAGTCCAGTCCCTGGTTTTGTGTGAGTGAAGCTGAGTGAGCAGAAAGCAGCAAGTACATGTAAAAAAGTGTGGGTGACTGAAATTCAGATACTGAAGAAGATTTTTGCATGAGACAGAATGAGAGAAGGGAAGTGAGTCCAGCGAGGTGGTAAGACTTGGGAAACCCAGAAGAAGTCAGGGTGTTGCCTGACTGACCCACAAAGGAAGGTAAGGGCCGGGTTGGCATCCTCCTGCAAGTGATCACTCTCCGCAGTTGTGTGTAAAGTGAGTCCAATTAATCTACCTAGTAAAGAATCGTCCATAAGCAAGATGCCGTCACCAGTAACCATAAATATTGTGCCTCTGTATCACACAGAAGATGAGAAGAGTACTGCCTGTTGTTTAATGTCCATCCAAGTTGTTCACCATGAAAGAAAAGTAAGATCATCAGCACCCACTCACGCAAGGGACTCCTGCGAGCAGGGTCATTCTCTGGATGACATACTGTATGCGATTGTGGGCAAGATGTGTAAGTCCAAGAGGTTAAAGACAACCTGATGTCCAGGCAGAAGAGACCCTAAAATGGCGGACAGCACTGTGTCCTTCAAGATTGTGGCAGCACATGACCAGAGAGAATATTGTATAGCTCATACT
>JARQOC010000001.1:611773754-611988390 GCA_033576535.1 Allobates femoralis
AATATAAGTGGTTTAATTCAGCCATAGCTAGCTCTGAGGGTCCAGAGTCTGAAGGGACCTCCCCCCCCCCCCAAAAGCAGAAAAACAGAAATGGAATGAAATATCATTTTTTTATTCTGGCAGTCATCAATAGGGGGAGCTCTTTACATATAGATTTAGTGAGACAGTTTGTATTCTGTGAGCTCCCCCTGGTGGTGATTTCAAGTAGACAGAATTTGGATTTGTAAATTTGGATTTGTAATTGTAGATATAAAACAGTAACAGAGGTAAAACTGATATTACAGCTATGGCAGTGCAGGGAGTCTCCTACATTACACTGTCAGGGCCGAGCACCATGATCACCAGCAGATTTATTGTATAATACAAACTTATTATATGTGGAAGCATAAAATATTCCTACCTAATTTTCCTTGCATAATGTCAAATATGCTGGCACCGTCTACTATAAAGTGGATGTCTCCTCTCCACAGGTCCTGATAATAGAAAACAAAATGTTAATTGCAGTAAAAAAACATTTTCTAAAAAATGCAGAAAACAATTCCAGTTTCGCATTCAATCCTTTTCCTTCACTGTATAACATCTGGCCCCCTCTGTGTAACATTCGGCCCCCGCTGTTTAACATCTGGCCCCCGCTGTATAACATCCAGTCCATGCTGTAAACATCTGGCTCCGCTGTAAACACCCGGCCCCCCCACTGTATAACATCCGGCCCCCCACTATATAACATCCGGCCCCCCACTGTATAAATCGAGCCCCGGCTGTGTAATATCCAGCGCCCACTGTATAAAATCCAGCGCCCGCTGTATAACATCAGGCCCCTGCTGTGTATCATCCGTCCTCCTCTGAATAACATTGGGAAACTTCTGTAAAACATCCAGCCCCCAGTGTATAACATTCAGCTCCCCACTGTATAACATCCAGCCCCCGCTGTACAACATCTGGCCTCTGCTATATAACATCGAGCCCCTGCTGTGTAACATCTGGCCCACACTGTATAACACCCAGCCTCCGATGAATAACATCTGGCCACCACTGTATAACATCTAGCCTCTGCTGTATGACATCAAGCCCCCGCTGTGTAACATCTGGCTCACACTGTATACCATCTGGCCCCTGCTGTATAACATCCAACTTCCGCTGAATAACATCTGGCCACCACTGAATAACACCTGGTCCCCGCTGTGTAACATCCAGCCTCAGCTGTGTAACATCCAGCCCCCGCTTTCTAATATCCAGCCTCCACTGTATAACATTGAGCCCCCGCTGTATGACATCGAGCCTCTGCTGTATAACATCCGGCCCCCGCTGTATAACATCCAGCTCCCGCTGTATAACATCCCGCCCCTGCTGTATAACATCTGACTCCCGCTATATAACATCCAGCCTCCGCTGTATAACATCCAGCTCCCGCTGTATAACATCCGGCCCCCGCTGTGTAACATCCCAGCCTCCGCTGTATAACATCCAGCCTCCGCTGTATAACATCGAGCCCCCACTGTGTAACATCTGGCTCCCACTGTATGACATCCGGATCCACTGTGTAACATCTTGCCCCAATGTGTAACACCAAGCCCCTGCTGTGTAGCATCTGGCCCCTGGTTGATCCACCATAAATTAAAATGAAAGTGAATGGATGCTGGATCCAAATCAAACAGGATCCGGTACAACCGGGTCCAGTATACCTACTGAGCATGCGGGTCTCATTAAACAGTAGATAGATAAATATTTAGATAGATAGATAGAGATAATGCCTACCATTCTTCCGCTGCTTGCTTCTGGGCGCCCAATAAGCTTCATGAATATCACTTCACTGAACTGCAATGGCCAATCACAGACACTCTCTGTGAGAGAGTCTGTGATTGGCTATTGCACACAGACGGCACTCCCACAATGTATCGGTGTCTGTGCTCGGGTGCCATACACTAATGTGTCACAGCCGTTATAGTGTGTAAAATAAATAAAAAATGAAAAAAGATTTTTGTAGGGCTTCGCTGTATTTTTCATTCTCAGCACAGATTAAGCGAACAGCTGCAGGCTGCCACCCTCAGCTGCCTAGTTTCATCTTGACTGGCAATGAGGAATACAGGGGAGTGTATTTTTTTTAAAGTATTAAAATAAATAATTAAAAATATACATGGGCTTTGCCCTGTATTTAATTACCAGCCAAGGTAAAACTAAGCAGCTGGGGGACTGGTATTCTCAACATGGTGGGGCCCCTCAACGTTATAGAATAGCAGCCTGCAGCCACCCCAAAAATTGGCCACATTGATAGGAAGTGCCAATTTCTTCCCCTTTACCCGGATTTTCCTGATGTATGTTGTTGGGACTTAAAAAATGGGTAAATGAGGGTTGTCCGTGTGTTTTAATTTCTAATGGAGGAATTTTCTGTGTGTGTGTGTGTGTGTGTGTGTTTATTAACTATTCACTTACCGGATTGGTAATGGATGGGTATCAGAAGACACCTGAAATTACCAATCAAGGGCTTAATAACAAGCTGGCAATACTCAGCTGTCATTAACCCCTTCAATTACCCCGATGCCACCACACCAGGGCATCGGGAGGAATTGGGTAAAGCACCAGGATTTGGTGCCTCTAATGAATGCGCCAATTTCTGGGATGGCTGCGGGTTGCTATTCCATAGAATGAGGGGACCCAGTAACTATGAGCCCCACCATGCTTTGAATACCAGCCTCCAGCTGCCTAGTTTTACCTTGGACAAAGGGCATGTGTGCCCGAAACGTCCACCATCTTGTGCAAATGCCGGATTAAAGGGTTCTTTTTACATCAAAACTGGAGTGCTGCGAACCCTTTTTTGCATTGTACCTCTCTATCTTTTGGAGGATTCAAAAGGATCTGGATAAAAAACAGACGAAAACTTGATGCAGCTGGAGATGACTGTACTGATATTATTCCGGATCCAGCTGATGGATCCTTTATAATACTGGTGCAGTCATCTCCGGCTGCATCAGGTTTTACAATTTAAAACAGATGTGGTTTACGCCGGATGAAAAAAAAATGATAGTGTGAAAGCACCTTTAGGCTCTGTCATGGGGTCCTTCTCTGGTATCCCACAATCAACAGAGCGAGAGATGTGTGAATAGCCCAAGAACCTTTATTGCTTGAAAAACATAAAAATCCATAAAACAATCCATCAGAATACTGTATATCCAGGTAATCCAGGTGGCTCTCCCATACCTTTGGAGAGCTCACATCGACTTCAGTGTCCCATATAAAAGACTGAATCATTCTGCTTCTCCTCCCAACCACCTCCCATATCCAAAACCAGGTCTATTGACACACTCCAGGGGGTGGGACAAACATTTACAGACAAAGGACTAGAATGACGAAGTAAGGTTATGTCCACGGTAATTCAATTATCAGAGTCTCTGGAGTGTAATCAGTACACAGGAAGTGGGGAAGGGCTGAATATACAGTATAGAAATAACAAAGCACTTGTAAAATGCAGTAAATTATAACCCACCATATCCACCATCAAAGGCTCCTTTTTAGACATCAGGCTAGACGAGACTTTGGGCACAATGCACATTGTACAGCCAAAGTTAGCACGATTCTGTTGCTCCATCACAAGCAAACTTGGTTGTGTAGCATCCAGGAAATAGCCACAATTGTGACACTGATGGGTTCTGTAATTTTGTGTGATCATTGTCGCCTCACCATGTCGTAGCCGTTAGCGCAGAGCAGACCAAGCCGCAGCATCCGCACACTCAGACAACCATGAAGTCAGAGCCGCAGCGCTGCTTCGCCGACGCTCTCCCCGCTACATTAGATCTATGACAATAACTGCAGATTGTAATCTCTGTTTCTCAATTACAGAGATTTCCATCAGGATGGTATTCAGAGGTGAAGTGATTATTTCATTTGCTTTCCTTTGAGAAGCCGCCGTCATCTAATCACTGAACTGTTCTCCACTTTCTCCTTCCGCACTTCTTAAGGAACTGATAAAATAATACTTCTGATTAACAAGTCTCTCGGAGTAACTTTACACTTTACACTTCGTGGCTGAGAAGAATCACAGCGATAAGTAAACTATTTCTAGGATATATAATGGTTTAAAGTGCCCCAAAATGCCGGCAATGTTCCACAAAGCCGGTGCTAGCAGAGCGCCCCCTAGAGTGTGAACTGAGTAACACCGGTGTCGAGCAAACAAAGAAAAAGTCAACCAAGTTCCATCTGGAAAACTTGGCCGATCTCCACCTATATTGGCATCCGTGCGTTTTTTACGTGCAATTTTAAACATCACGGTCCCGATTCGTCATTTGCATTTTTTTGGCACTTTCTTTTTTTTTTGTTTTGTGATATTAGTTGACATTCTCTGCGCCAAGTTCTTCAAAATGGCGCACACACTTCATGAGATTTACGCAAAAGAGCAATTTCACTTTTTTCAGTCAACTTTTTAAGCCCAAAAAGCAGAACATTTTGTAAAATGACTTAAAAATGGCACCCAAATGGCTGCCAATCATTCTCTCCCTCTTCAGCAGCATTTAAACAGAGTTTTTTTTTTTTTAGAACTTGCCGTTTGGCCCCGCCCCTCAGGAGGCGGGGTTAAACGGACATTTCTGGGAGAGACAAAAAAAACCTCTGTTTAATGCTGCTGAAGAGGGAATGAGAATGATTGGCAGCGGTGGGCAGATTAAACATGCAGGGGGTGTGAATCTGCCCTTGGCTCCAGCCTCTAGCCACCTCCTTAATGGCAGGAGCATGTCAGTTTTCTAAGTGTATTATCTCGGGGTACAGGGCTGCTCAGGTGCTGGGGACCCCTTGCCTGGATGCTGCAGACATGCTGCATCCAGTGCTGTAATTAGATCACCATGCCTGGTTTGGTGACAGGTCCTCTTTAAGGATTTCCTGCCCTGCAGCTAGGAATTTAGGCAGAGACCAGTGTTATTTCCCTTGGGTTTTCTCATTTGCCTTTCCTACACTTTTCTTTTGTTTTCTGTTAGGTAGTTAGGAGGTTACCTTTCTTGTATTTGCTATTTCTCCTTTGTCCACTTGTGTATGTGTTTTATGTTTCTTTACCTTTGTTTTTTGTCTATCCGCACTCTTTCCTTATTCTGCTTACTTATGTGTAGTAACCTTCCCTGTGATTCTTTAGGAATAAAGAGAAACATCTCATTGGCCTTTCAGGGAGCCAGGTCATAGCTGTAGTTACTCATTAAGGGAGTGAGAAACAGGGAGTGGAGCAGGCATGGAAACGTTGCGACATATAAAAGGGTGCATGGCTCTGGTCATAAATTTTTAACACGCAACGTTCGCAGAAGAACGGTAACAAAAGTTGGAACGTCTGTCAGTTTTGCCTAGAGGCTTCCTTTAAGGACGTGGAACAGATTATTTGAAAAAGAAAGTTGTCAAAGAAGTTGTGTAAACAAATACAAATGTTCTTTACCTTTCCTTCTGCATCTAATCAAAGTGTAACCGCCATTTCAATTTTTATTCAATCATAATGCAGAGCAAATGATTATAATAAACTTTCAAATATACTTCATAAGTGAAATCTGGAAGAAAACCCTTCATAAATCTTCCACAAGATGTCCCACTAAACTGTCCGTGAACCTGACATGTGCTCATTCTCAGTGAGATCCGTCTTCAAGCCTCACACACTGAATATGGCCATTTAAGCATATAAGGGAGGGGGTGGGGCCTACACAGCGTTCTCAGCTGATCACTGTATCAGATTACTTTAGGCACAGGACACTCCAGACTATCAACACAAAGCTGATGTGATGTTATCTCCTGCATTCACATCGGCTGCTCCATGTTATCAGTGAGGAGCCGTGTAGGGGCCATCAGCTGTTATCACGAGCAGAGGGATTTGAATACAGGAGATAAAATCACAGTAGCCTCTGTACTGCTGACAGCCTAGAGCTTCCTTTCTCTGAGGTAAACTGACTATACACTGATCTCCTGTACCCAGTCCCTATGTGTAATCCCCACCCCCCCCGACTGATGTTTAGAAACACCATAGTGGGGACATCTTCTACAAGGTTTTTGAAAGGTTTTCTTCCAGATTTCTCCTATGAATTATATTTGAAAATCTATTAAAAACACTTGTTGTACATTATTATTAAATAAAAAATGTACCGGTGGTTACACTTTAAGTAAGTTGTGTGTGGTACATGATGAGAAGAATAGAATAAAAAATATGATTTTGGGACACTCTTTCAGGAGTTGCTTAAGGGGTTTTTCTAGTTTAGGTCGCAACTCTGCAGTCACTTCATGTGAATCCTAACAGTGCGCATTGTGTACGCGGTATGGATTCTTTGGTGCTACCAACCAAAGCGGGGGGTCATGTGACCGCAATTATACAATTTGTATACTTCTGGTCACATTCCGACTAAACGTGTCCGGCCTCACTTAGTTCACGTATTGAGCGAGGTCTCGCATGTCTAGTCGGCAATTGGCTGCATGTATAATGGAATAAGGGCAGATAGCGAGGTGACAGAGGTCTTAACTTTAAAAAGTTGATGTACATTCAAGAACTTGTCCTTTATATAATAACCAGTTTTGTGGAGATTTCATGGTTAGAGGGAGTTATAATCTCACCACCTCTGTATTATGGGTCGTATGGAATTGAATTTAATACATTCAAGAACTTGTAAATTTGATGAACCTTTAATGTAACAATCAATCTCCTCTATGTATTTAAGCAAAATACAAGGGTGGGGGTCGCACATAGAGCAATAACCGAGGGACACCAGGAGGATTAACTATGGGGGTCCACTCACCTTTTTGGGTTGTGAGTAGCCACAGAGCCTGGACGCTGCAGATCCCGTAGGACTGAAGATGCAAGAAGTTTTGGAATGTCGGGATATGTTCCATGCTGACCACAGGAGACTTGTTAGAGAAAAACCTTTATTCACCACCACACCATACAAAGGAATTGCCAATGTGTTTCATAGCCAACTGGCCACTTCATCAGGGCATATTTTTCAATATCCCGACATTCCAAAACTTCTTGCATCTATGTATTTAAGAGCGCATTAGGGCTACTATACATCCGGTGCGTTAGTTTACTTATCTTTTTTGTCTTATTACATGAGTATTAGCAGTGGTGTAACAATTGTGGTCACAGGGGTTGCAGGTGCGACGGGGCCAGAGCTAAAGGGGCCCGGGCAGCCCGCAGCCCCCTAGGACCGCTGATTACAGTGTCGGGCACCCACTTCACATGGATGTGCATCTTCAATGATGAACATCCATGTGACTGCGCGGCCAATGTGTCAGGGAGGGGAGGGGAGGCGGTGGTGCCGGCCTGCGTTCCACTGCGAAATGCATATAAAGCATGCAGGTGCCACCTCCTCCACACTAGGAGAAGGTGTCACTTCTTGCTTTGCCAGCACCACTGCCTCCTCCTCCTCCTGAGTCTGTTTGTAAAGAGACCGGAGCAGTGGGGGAAACGGGAGAGGTAAGTACAGATTTTTTTTTTTGTTAAATCAATGCAAGATGGCCGGAGGATTATGGGGGAGGAGGGGGTGCATTCTACTATATGGAGATTGGAGAGGCTCTGAGGCTGCACAATATGGAGGGTCTATGAGTCTGCACTATATGGAGGGGCTATGAGGCTGTACTATATGGAGGAGCTATGAGGCTGCACTATATGTAGGGGCTACGAAGTTGCACTTTATGGAGGGATTATGAGACTGTACTATATGGAGAGATATGAGGCTGCATTATTCTATATGAAGGGCTATAAGGCTCCATTATACTATATGGAGGTCTGTGAGGCTGCATTATGCTATATGGAGGGATATGAATCTGTGTTATGCTATATGGAGAGATATGAGGCTGCACTATACTATATGGAGGGATCAGAGGCTGCATTATACTATGTGGAGGGATGTGAAGCTGCATTATACTGTATGGAGGGATATGAGGCAGCATTATACTGTATGGATGGATATGAGGCAGCATTATACTGTATGGATGGCTCTGAGGCTGCATTATACTATATTGAGGGATGTGAGGCTGCTTTATACTATATGGAGGACTATAAGGGTGCATTAAACTATATGGAGGATAATGGAGGTGCCTTATAATAATTGGATGACTATAGTGGCTACCTGTTATGAACCGATGACTCAGGAGTAACATTCGGATTCCGTAGAAGTCGTTGGTAACTGTACTGACCACAATCCCTGACTACACACCGCAACTAGAAGTAGCCATGGGCTGTAACTAACCAGACCTAGACCCTCTGCACAGCCGGGGAACTAACTGCTACTAAAGATGGATGTAGGAAAAGCTATCTTGCCTCAGAGCAGAACCCCAAAAGAATACCAAGCCCCCACAGATATTAACTGGAAATAAGAGAAGGAAAACAAACACAGGCAGAGTATAAGGTTTAGCAAAAGAGGCCAAACTAGCTATATAGGGAAGACAGGATAGAATACTATTGCGGTCAGTGTAAAGCACTATCAAAAACTACCAACAGCAGATATTACAAAAATTACCCTGAGTCACTAAGACTCGGCGACCTCTATATCTGCAGACTTCTATAAATCAAATGCCAGCAGAACTGGAAATAACAGACAATAGTGAATGGTAAAATTCCTAGGAAGAAAACATCCTATCTGAGAGCACATAAACAAATATACACACTAGATAGCAAAGCCATATCTCAGAATCAAACAAAACATAAGCAGATCCTTTAGCACACAAGAGTGTGCCACAAAATAACAACAAAAAATTTACTTATCTTGCAAAGATCTCCACAGAGCAGAAGAAGCCAGAGAAATGTGAACTCCTCCAGGAACAAAACAAAAGACAACTGGCAAGGATTGATCCACTTCCAACCATTATGTGCTCCAAGAACCAGATTGCCAATTATCATCCTCACCAGTGAAGCCCACACAGTCAGCTGCATCACCAGCAACAACCACCGGAGGGAGCTCCAATGAATTCACAACAGCTACCTTATGAATGAGGGACTATGGGATGCATTATAATACATAGATACTATGGGGGTACATTGTAATGTATGGAGGAATGTGGGCAGGCATTATAACAATTGGAGGACTATGGTGGCAGGAGGAGGAAGACCATATAAGCCATGATTAGGGACATATATACCACGATAAGGGTCATATTCCAGGAGGAGGACCATATAGAGAAGGAAGAGGGACATTAATACTTAATGAAGGGGGTGAGGGGTCGATCTGTGAGTCTTTAAAGTATTTATAACATTACACAGGACCCATACATCAGACCAACGTGTGCGTGGGGGGACAGGTCTAATTTCGCATCGGGGCCCACCAGACTCTAGTTACGCCACTGAGTATTATTGTGAAGCATACAACTTCAAGTTGAAATAAATAAAGCAATTCACACATTAAATTTAATTCCAAAACCCCAGAGAATAAACACAATAAGAAAATAATATTCTCCGAAGAATATAACTACTATAATAATGATCCGACAGTGCGTTGTGAAAGTATTTGGCCCCCTAGAACTTTTCAACCTTTTGCCACATTTCAGGCTTCAAACATAAAGATATAAATTTTTTGTGAAGAATCAACAACAAGTGGGACACAATTGCGAGGTAGAACCAAATTTATTGAATATTTTAAACTTTTTTAACAAATAAAAAAATGATAAGTGGGGCGTGCAATATTATTCGCCCCTTTACTTTCAGTGCAGCAAACTCACTCCTAAAGGTTAAGTGAGGATCTCTGAATGATCCAATGTTGTCCTAAATGACTGGTAATGATAAATAGAATCCACCTGTGTGTAATCAAGTCTCCGCATAAATGCACCTGCTCTGTGATAGGCTCAGGGTTCTGTTTCAAGTGCAGAGAGCATCATGAAGACCAAGGAACACACCAGGCAGGTCCGAGATACTGTTGTGGAGAAGATTAAAGCCGGATTTGGATACAAAAATATTTCCCAAGTTTTAAACATCTCAAGGAGCCACTGTGCAAGCGATCAAATTGAAATGGAAGGAGTATGAGACCACTGCAAATCTACCAAGACCCGGCCGTCCCTCTAAACTTTCATCTCTAACAAGGAGAAGACTGATCAGAGATGAGGCCAAAAGGCCCATGATCACTCTGGATGAACTACAGAGATCTACAGCTGAGGTGGGAGAGTCTGTCCATAGGACAACAATCAGCCGTACACTGCACAAATCTGGCCTTTATGGAAGAGTGGTAAAAAGAAGCCATTTCTCAAAGATATCCATAAAAAGTCTCGTTTAAAAAACGAGATAAAAAAAAGTCTTATAAAAGCAACAAACACAACTCATCACCCTCAAAACACCCTCCCCACTGTCACACATGGTGGAGGCAGCATCATGGTTTGGGCTTTTCTTCAGCAGGGACAGGGAAGATGGTTAAAATTGATGGGAAGATGGACAGAGCCAAATACAGGATCATTCTGGAAGAAAACCTGCTGGAGTCTGCAAAAGACCCGAGACTGGGACGGAGATTTATCTTCCAACAAGACAATGATCCCAAACATAAAGCAAAATCTACAATGGAATGGTTCAAAAATAACTGTCTCCGGGTGTTAGAATGGACAAGTCACATCCAGACCTGAATCCAATGGAGAATCTGAGGAAAGAGCTGAAAACTGCTGATCACAAACACCTCAATCCAACCTCACTGAGCTCCAGCTGTTCTGCAAGGAAGAATGAGACAAACCCCAAGAGACTGCAGCTGTAATCGCAGCAAAAGGTGGCGTTAAAAGTATTAACACAAGGGGACGAATAATATTGCACGCCCCACTTTTGAGTTTTCTATTTGTTAAAAAGTTTAAAATATCCAATAAATTTCGTCCCACTTCACAATTGTGTCCCACTTGTTGTTGATTCGTCACAAAAAATTAGAATTTATATCTTTATGTTTGAAGCCTGAAAGGTGGCAAAACTACTATAATACTGCCCCTATGTACAAGAACATTACTATAATACTGCTCCTATATACAAGAATATAACTACTATAATACTGCTCCTATATACAAGAATATAACTACTATAATACTGCTCCTATATACAAGAATATAACTACTATAATACTGCTCCTATATACAAGAATATAACTACTATAATACTGCTCCTATATACAAGAATATACTATAATACTGCTCCTATATACAAGAATATAACTACTATAATACTGCCCTATATACAAGAATATAACTACTATAATACTGCTCCTATATACAAGAATATAACTACTATAATACTGCTCCTATATACAAGAATATAACTACTATAATACTGCTCCTATGTACAAGAATATAACTACTATAATACTGCTCCTATGTACAAGAATATAACTACTATAATACTGCCCTCTATGTACAAGAATATAACTACTATAATACTGCTCCTATGTACAAGAATATATCTACTATAATACTGCCCCTATGTACAAGAAAAATACTAAATACTGTCATACAATAATACTATAATACTGCTCCTATATACAAGAATATAACTACTATAATACTGCCCTATATACAAGAATATAACTACTATAATACTGCTCCTATGTACAAGAATATAACTACTATAATACTGCTCCTATGTACAAGAATATAACTACTATAATACTGCTCCCTATATACAAGAATATAACTACTATAATACTGCCCCTATATACAAGAATATAACTACTATAATACTGCCCTATATACAAGAATATAACTACTATAATACTGCTCCTATATACAAGAATATAACTACTATAATACTGCTCCTATGTACAAGAAAATAACTACTATAATACTGCTCCTATGTACAAGAATATAACTACTATAATACTGCTCCTATATACAAGAATATAACTACTATAATACTGCTCCTATATACAAAAATATAACTACTATAATACTGCCCCTATATACAAGAATAATAACTACTATAATACTGCTCCTATGTACAAGAATATAACTACTATAATACTGCCCCTATGTACAAGAATATAACTACTATAATACTGCTCCTATGTACAAGAATATAACTACTATAATACTGCCCCATATATACAAGAATATAACTACTATAATACTGCTCATATCTACAAGAATATAACTACTATAATACTGTCCCTATATACAAGAATATAACTACTATAATACTGCCCCTATATACAGAATATAACTACTATAATACTGCCTATATACAAGAATATACTACTATAATACTGTCCCTATATACAAGAATATAACTACTATAATACTGCCCTATGTACAAGAATATAACTACTATAATACTGCTCCTATATACAAGAATATAACTACTATAATACTGTCCTATATACAAGAATATAACTATATAATACTGCTCCTATATACAAGAATATAACTACTATAATACTGTCCTATATACAAGAATATAACTACTATAATACTGCTCCTATTACAAGAATATAACTACTATAATACTGCTCCTATGTACAAGAATATAACTACTATAATACTGTCCATATATTGGAATTTTACAGTGTGATACATTTCTGATATATTGTGATTTTCATCATTTTCATATATAGAACCACATATTTCTCAGGATTCAGTAGAAGGTTTTGTTTCCCGTTTCTTCTTTTCCATATTTATTTTTGTAGTTTAGGTTTAATTTTCTCCTAAATATGTATTACTGTCAGTGGGTTGTGATTCTCACACATGGGGTGATACAGACTGAGATGCGGCAGGTGAGCAGCGCGGCGCTCGCTTCAGTCTGGAGGTCGCCTTCAGGAGGAATTAATTGCTGACGGCTTTCTCATTATATACATACATTTATAATGTGCACTGAGGCGGCTACTTTAAGGTCTATGCGGGACGGGATCCTATGTACAATATGATTTCTACTGATTTTCACCTACTATGAGCTATTCCTGAGATATGGAGGACTGGGACCCTTCCATCACGTTGGTCTGAAGAGATCATGGAAAAGCCTTCAGGAATGTTTTCATTAATTCATGTATCTACTCCACCATTGACATTCGCCAGTATTATTGGGATACTGATGGAGATTGAGAAATAAAGGGGTAAACAGTCCTATGGTGCTACAGCAAAATGCAGAGATGTGTGGGACATGTAATGGGGGTCAGGGTTCGAACCGTCGACTCTGTGGTCGGCTTTCCTTCCACTGAGCCACAGCAGATACACCTTATCTCTAGGGTTTCATCTGTTATCCTTGCTTTAGTCTTTTAGGTAACAGGTATTTTTATTTAGCCATTTGTCTGTCCTATCAGCTTTCGGGTGCGGCTATATATACCTTCCCCCTGCTGAGTGTTTTCTGCTGGTGTATTCTCATTTGTATTTACAGCCATACTACTGTTGATATTGCCAGTCAGTGAAAGACCTGCTGGGGTTCATCTCTTCTGCTGTCTCCTTCCTTTTAGTAGGTTATTTGCACTCTGCTCTGCCTTAGGAGGAACGTGAAGCCCTCGAAGGCTGTTCAGGCAATGTAGACTAAATATTAAGGGCGTACACTACGTGTGAAGGTGCTAGCAAGAAAAACATAATAAGTAAAGAGATCTGCTGCCACTAAACGCTAAAATGAATGTGCATTAGCATTATCAAATGAATAGCAGGGCATGTGTACAGCTAAGGCAATGTGTATATGGCAAAAGACATAGCAGAAACGTCTTAGAATTATAAAGAAAATTGAGAAACTTAGCTTTAGCACTGGTCCAATAACGGGCCAAGGTGTCCTCATCTTATTGGGTCTAACCTTGTGCCTCAACTTGTGGTATGCTACTACATGTATGGGTTATATGCCCTGGGTGCAATTTAAAAACCTAAATGGGAAGGTATGTCTCTAGACCTGGCTACAGTCTTGCTAGCAGCTTCACATGAGTGTCGCCAGTCCTTTAATATTTAGTGTTTGTCTGACTGAGCACCTTCCCCCGCCCTGTAGCCATGCTAGGTTCTCCATTTTACCGTGGCCAGGTCCAGAGACATACCTTCCCATTCAGGATTTTAATTGCACCCAGAGACATATAACCTATACATGTAGTGGCATACCGCAAGTTGAGTCACAAGGTTAGGACCCAATAAGATGAGAGCACCTTGACGTGGTTATCGGGCTCTTAAGCAGTGGCCAGTGCTTAAGCTAAACTTCTCAATTTTCTTTATAATCATAAGGTTTCTACTATGTCTTTTGCCATATACACATTGCTTTAGCTGTACACATGCCCTGCTATTTATTTGATAGTCATTATGCTAATCCACATTCATGTTAGTGTTTAGTGAGCATTCAGGCAATGTAGGTCCGAGTTGTAAATGTTTAGTCTGGGGTTAGGGCTATTCTAGCTTATTCAGGTACAACTAGGGACTGTGGGGTCCATATTGCATATTACATATAAGGAGGTCCCGGAGACATCAGTAGCTTGTGGCCTGTTCTCCAGCTTCCCGGGTCTTCTTATTTGGATGCATTTTGTTATTAAGTGTCATGGAAGACAGTGTTGTACGCTATATTGTGTTGGAATATGGAGCAATATGACATATAACTTTGCGATGAGGAATGGGATATGTGGAAATATGTAGGATAAGACGACTTTGAGGATAAACCTCTGTACAGAGATGTGCTATGAAGCGGAGCCTCTGCCCCAATCTTCACACATTTACTGACATTTACTGCCATCTCTCTATAAGGCTTTGATGCAAATGATAAATATGCAAAAGCTTTGTAGCCGCTTACTGCACCAGAAAGTGCAAATGTGAAGGGAAACAGCCGATAGATGAACTGTGATACTGCAGCCGAGGAAAACATCTAAACAAAGGGAAAATCCTTTCTGCATCTGTACCACAGATCTGTGTGCTATTTTCCACTAACCTGCATGTAGGATTAGGCAGCGGGGACAATACTGATAGTATGCAAATATCTATACTTATATATAACTGTGCTGCACATCCTGCATGTGTCATCACTATTATTAGACTGTGCAGAGGCAACCAAATAGGAGGCCATCTGTGAGTCCAACAACTAGACATGGCCAGAATAACAAACACTACGACTCCGGATATGTGGCGCCCCTGCGGTCTGGGTGCCACAAGTGGTATTATCCCTACATCGACTATCATGCCATGTCTGAGGGGAATTGGAATTCTTATGCTAAGAACCCCATGCATTCACACACCTTACAAAACCTGACTAGAAGGATGAGCACTGAGAGGCCAGACTTTGGCTGTGATTAATAATTTCTAATTGGGAGGAGGAGTCATCTGATTGTAGAGCAGACAGGGAGAGAGGAGAAAGGAGTTCAGTCTGGGAAAGGGAGCGACTAGGGACTCTCTCCAGAATACCATGCTGCAGCAGGGATCCAGCTCCCTGGGCTGCTTAGCCATTTCAGATCCTGAGGGCAGAAGCTGGAGACTGGTGGATTCCGGATCCATTGGTCACTTGTGCGGGCCCCAGAAGTATAATGATCCAGAAAGCCAAAGAGATGAAGCTGTTACAGGGCTCGCATCACCTGCTTGGCTGGAGAAGATACACAAAGAGGGTGAGAGAAGAGCAGAGGCAGTACAGGATCATTCACAGACATGAATGTAACATTCAGATTCCGTAGAAGTTGTTGGTAACTGTACTAACCGCAATCCCTGACTACACACCGCAACTAGAAGTAACCGTGGGATGGAACTAACCAGACGTAGACACCTCTGCACAGCTGGAGAACTAACTGCTCCTAAATATGGATGTAGGAAAAGCTATCTTGCCTCATAGCAGAACCCCAAAAGAATAGCAAGCCCCCCACAGATATTAACTGGGAAACTAGAGAAAGAAAAACAAACACAGGCAGAGTACAAGGTTTAGCAAAAGAGGCCAAACTAGCTATATAGGAAAGACAGGATAGAATACTAATGCGGTCAGTATAAAAAAACTATCAAAAATCACCAACAGCAGATATTACAAAAATTACCCTGAGTCACTAAGACACGGCGAACTCTATATCTGCAGACTTCTATAAATCAACTGCCAGCAGAACTGGAAATAGCAGATAATAGTGAATGGTAAAATTCCTAGGAAGAAAACTTCCTAACTGAGAGCAGATAAACAAGTATACAGACTAGATAGCAAACCCACATCTCAGAATAAAACACAACATAAGCAGATCCTTAAGCATACAAAAGTGTGCCACAAAATATAAAAAAAACATTCACTTATATTACAAGATATCCACAGTGCAGAAGAAACCAGAGAGGTGTGAACTCCTCCAGGAACAAAAGACAACTGTCAAGGAATGATCCACTTCAAACCATTGTGTGCTCCAAGAACCAGATTGCCAATTATCATCCTCACCTGTGAAGCCCACACAGTCAGCTGCATCACCAGCAACAACCACGGAGGGAGCTCCAATGAATTCACAACACCTGAATTCCATAACATATAGAAGACAGCAGAAAGGCAAATCCTTTCCCTTAGCAGAGTGGATTCCAGCTCCTCTCAGACTGGCTGAACTACATGCCTGGTTCTGCATGTTTCCTGTCTGTGCTGAACAAACTACAGTAAATGTAAAGAACTCAAGGACTGTCTGCTGTGCCTTGCTTTTTTCTGCCACCTTGCATCATTTCTCTCATTTTTGTGCTGAAAAGTGCCCCCTTCGGCTTTTACTCGAGTCAGTGTACAGGCTCAGTGTGGGGGGAAATGGTGATCAGGTGCTGGAGGAGGCAGGGGGAGGCTGCAGTAGGAGAGTAGAGGTCACGAGGGCCCGCTCATTAGTGCAATGCAATATGCACTGCATCCCCCTGTCCATCAGCAGCAGGGGGAGCGGTGAATATTACATTGCACTACATATACTCGCCACTCCCATCATCAGTATATGCCCCCATGCTGCTGCAAACCATAAAATAATAAACCATTGATCATTCTCACCCTCCGTTGCTATGTCACCGCTGCGTCCTCCAGTCTTCCTGCTTGTGCCGGCGTCATGTGACTGGCGCAGCAGCGATGACGTCATAGCTGCTGCGCCGGTCATATGACGCCGGCACAAGCAGGAAAACTGGAGGACCGGAGGACAACAGTGGTGACATAGTGACGGAGGGTGAGAATGATCATGTTATTATTTATTGTTTGCGCAGCATGGGATATACTGTGATGATAGGGGCGAGCATACCAGTGATTGGGTAATACAGTGA
This sequence comes from Allobates femoralis, assembly GCA_033576535.1. Lineage (NCBI taxonomy): Eukaryota > Metazoa > Chordata > Amphibia > Anura > Aromobatidae > Allobates > Allobates femoralis. The sequence goes on from JARQOC010000001.1 coordinate 611,790,849, forward strand.
TGGAGCATATTCCAGTATGGGGACTTATATACAGTGATTGGGGCTTATATACCAGTGATTGGGCTATATACCAGTGATGGGGGCTATGTACAGTGATGGGGTATATATCAGGCTGGAGTCTATATACCAGTGATGGGGGATGTTACAGTGAGGGGGTATATACCATGATGAGGATTCATTTACCATGATGGGCACTATATACCAGTGATGGGGTTTATATACCAGTATTACCAGAATGGTGGGTCATATACCAGTGGGGGGCACTATTCCAACTCTGGGGGGCGATATACCAATGATGGGAGGCTATGTACAGAGATAGGGTCTATATACCAGGCAAGGAGTCTATATACCAGTGATGGGGGAATATGTACAGTGAGGGGGTATGTACCAGGATGAGGGGCCATTTACCATGATGGGGGCTATATACCAGTGATGAGGGGCTGTATACAGTGATGATTGCTTATACCAGTGATGGGGGCTCTATACCAGTGATGGGGGCGCGTGATGAGGGGTTATATACCTGGATGGGGTCTGCTGCATTTCCCATCCTAGGCTTATACTTAATAATGATAAAAATTAGGGGCCTCGGCTTATACTCAGGTTGGCTTATACTCGAGTATATACGGTATCTTAAAGAAGCCTTTCCTTGTCCTCACTTCTACACCCAGCTACCGGCCCACATTCCTGCTCCCGTTTGTTTCCAAACTTCTGAAAAGTATGTCCCGGCTAGAAGATCATAACCTGGATAATATTCTGCAGGAGATCAGCCTAGGATCCTAGAATTTGGCTGAATATACCTAGTTTGGAACAATTCAGTCACCTGGCTACAGACTTTGCTGTGCTCGATTAGCCTCCAAAGCTTGCTGCTATGCCTTTTCAATGGGTGCATGCCAAAAGCGGGGTGCTGCTGTATTGGGGTAGATGGCTCTGGAAGCCCCGAAAGGCATAAATATTCTAATCCCTTGTGAGCACGAAGGGAGACCTGTTACCCGTTACATTGTGTTCTTGCTGATTAAATGTATATACCTTTAAGTATGGAGATCCAATAAAGCCGTTCTAATGTGGTTCCCCATCCTGCCTGTGTCTAGTAGTATTCGGCCCACAGTTTAGGATTCGCATTCATTGGCAAGGGTCTTTGTCCATAGCTTTCTAATGCGTCTGGGCCAGTACACAAGAGCACCACTTACCCCCGTGTCTCCACAGAGAGCACCCACTGACCCCTGTGTCTCCACAGAGATCACCCACTAACCCCTGTGTCTCCACAGAGGAGAGCACCCACTGACCCCCGTGTCTCCACAGAAAGCACCCACTGACCCCCGTGTCTGCACAGAGGAGACCACCCAAATGACCCCTGCGTCTTCACAGAGGAGAGCACCCACTGACCCCCGTGTCTCCATAGAGAGAACCCACTGACCCCCCAGAGTCTCCACAGAGAGCAACCACTGACCTCCGTGTCTCCACAGAGAGCACCCATTGACCCCCGTGTCTTCACAGGTGTGTCCACACCTCCATCCTGCCCCAATCCTCCCAATTTGGTGGAGTGAGTCAAAATGTTGAAAAACAAAAACAAGAACCGCTAAAAAGCTTTTACACCAGTTTTTTCCACCTTTGTTCTCCTTTCTTGTCAGTATCCTTTGTCTTCCCTCGTTACATTACTGTGATCAAACTTTTTTCTTACAGAAGTTATAGTCTGGTATTGTCAAACTGATTTGCCATAATATGAAGAAATCTTAATAATAATAATAATAATAATAATAATGTGTTTTTTTATTTCAGATATTATAACTTACGGTTGGTCTTTTCCATTTGATGTTTTGCAGATCTGTCTGTGATGCTAATAATTTTTCTCCTATAGAGTAGACATTGGTCGGGAAGTATTCATCCTCAAATAGCTGATTTCGGCTGATGCACTGGTCCCGGATGCTGTTAAAATCTTGTCCGTGTAACTTTTTGGGATTCTCCAGTGTTCCAGTTTTTCTCTGCTGCCCCTCTCCCACATTCTGATACACCCCAGGGAGCGGCATTTCGGCTCAAATCTATTTAGAAAAAGAAAACAGATATTGTGAATGTAACAGCGGTGTCAAACAATGCTGTCAATTCAAAGAATTCAATGCAAGAGCAGAAATTTGGATCAACTAGGTTAAGCAAAAATATCCAGTGAAACAATTAGGAATTGCAACTATTTTTCTTTCACGCATTTATTTTATACTAACACACAATTACTTTAAGCTTGGGAAACAATTTTATCAGCAACAATGGGGGACCGCAATGGGTACAAAATTCGCTCCAGGTTATTCAAACTTGTATGTTGCCAAATGGGAAGAAGAACACATGAATCCAGGAACAAAATACAGACCAGGCATAGTTTTATGGCATAGATTTATAGATGATATTATATTTATCTGGGACAGAAGCGAAAGTGAACTGCAGACCTTCCTAGCAGACATTAATCATAACGAATTTGGACTACAATTTACAGCCACAGTGAGCAAAGAGAAAATCAACTTTCTAGATCTCTAAATTTTTGTAAAAGAAGGTAAAATTTGCACAAAGACGTATAGGAAGAAGACAGACAGTAATAGCTACATAGAAAACAGCAGTTGCCATCTCCCAAGATGGCTGGCAAATATACCCGCCAGCCAATTTATGAGGTGCCGAAGAAATTGCAGCAGAATTAAAGACTACAAAGAAGAAGCTGAAGAGTTAAAAAAGGAATTTTTGGATAAAGGGTACGATGAAGGCAAACTAGATGAAGCAATAGAAAAAGTGGCAACGCAAAGTAGAGAACGGCTACTAAGAGGAAAGAAAAAAAACATAACACGGGCAATGATTGAGGAACAGATAAAAAATCTTCCTGTAATGTATGTTCTCCCCGTGTTTGCATCGGCTTCCTCTGGGCACTCCGGCTTCCTCCCACATTGTAAAGACATACTGATAGGATGTTTAGATTGTGAGCACCAAGAGAGACAGCATTACTGATGTATGTAAAGTGCTATGGAATTAATAGCGCTATATAAATGAATAAATATTACATTAAATATTATAGTAAAAAGCCCGGCCACCTTAAAGCAAACTGCAGAATATGGAAAGCAAGAACGAGTCAGCTTAAAAAGCAGAACAGTGATCAAAAGGTGAAAACAGCTGTAAAAGAAAAGTCTGCATGTGTTGAAGCTGCATTTAACACCAGTACAGGCTCATCTGCAAAGCATATATGGTGTATAGACTCTGGTGCTAGTAGCCATATGACAAATGATAAGGACTTCTTCTCTGAACTTGATGAAAGCAATCTATAAAAAATCCAAGGTACTGTGTCCTGGGAGCTTGATGAAAGCAAGTCAGAAAAGGTCATTTTAGCTAATGGTCAATATATGATTTCAGAAGGAGAAGGAGACGGCTACCTCCACTGTCCAGTTTGGTCAGCACAAAGCAGAAAGATCCCAGTAAGGGGGCCGTCACACGGAACGATATCTTGCCCGATATCGTTTAAGCGATCTCCTTTTTGATCGCTTAAGCGATATCGGGCAAGATATCGTTGCATGTAATCAAGCGATTTACGATGTTAAATCGCTTGATCGTGACATCGCTGATCTGAGGTTCGGTTCTCAGATCTAGCGATGAACGATGCAACGATCTGCATCATCGTGGTGTATGACACCACGATGATCCATCTCCCAGCGACCGCGCCTATGCTCGGAGATGGTAACTATGGTACACGTCGGGTAACTAAGCGACGCGCGGCGCCTAGTTACCCGATGTGTACCATAGTAACGAGCGAGATCGCGGCTCCGCATCGCTGGTGAGTCTGTCTGTGTGACATCTCACCAGCGATGTGAGCGATATTGTAAGCGATTGCGCGTGCACGTGATCGCTTACAATATCGCTAAGGATATCTCAGCGTGTGACGGCCGCCTAAAGGATGTTCTCTATATTCCCAGTCTTGAAAGCAATCTTCTGTCAGTAAAGAAGCTTACACAAAAAGGAATGTAGTTACTTTTAAAGACATCTGCTGCATTATATCAAAGGAGGGTCATACTCTTGCAGAAGTCCAAAATTAACTTTATCAGCTGAAATGCAAAGAGTGTACAGTGCTAGACAAGATCTGCATAAGAACTGTATCCATGTATGGCAAAGATGTCTTGGATACAGAGACCCAGAAGCAGTAAAGAAGCTAGGTCAACTAGCAAATAGTCTTGAAATCAAGCAATGTAGTCAAATGAGGAAGTGCCCAGAAGCAGTAAGAAGAACCCCCCCTCTCACCCCTCAATGCCCCCACTCACCCCACACCCGCTTAGCCCCCAGTCAGCACCCACTCAAACTCCTCTCAGCACCCACTCACACTCACCCCGCTCAGCACCCAGTCACCTGTCTCAGCCCCCAGTCATCCGTATCAGCACCCAGTCTCCTCTGCTCAGCCCCCCGCTCAGCACCCACTCACCTGACTCAGCACCTACTCACCCATATCAGCACCCACCCATGCCCGCTCAGCACCCGCTCACCCCTGCTAAACCCCTAGGTCACCCCCGCTCAGCACCCACTCACCCCCGCTCTGCACCCACTCACCCCTGCTCAGCACTCTCACCCCCGCTCAGCACCCACTCACCCACATCTCAGCACCCACTCACACCTATCTTAGCACTCACTCACACCTGCTCAGCACCTACTCACCCCTACTCAGCACCCACTCACCCCTGCTCAAAACCCACTCACCCCTGCTCAACACCCACTCACCCCTGCTCAACACCCACTCACCCTGCTGAGCATCCACTCAACCCTCTCAGGCTGTACTCACTATTGTTCAGCAGACGCTCACCCTCGCTCAGCACACACACTCTTAAGCCCATGCTCACCCCGCTCAGCAACAACTCACCTTCACTCAGCACACACTCACCCCCGCTCAGCACCCACTCATCCCTGCGCAACACCCACTCACCCCTGCTCAATACCCACTCACCCCCGCTCAACACCCACTCACCCACAGCCGCTTCTTTCAGCACCACAAAGCCCACCCCAATCGTAACACCACTGCCCTCACGATGTGATATCATCGGGCCTCCATCTAGTAATAAAGAAATGATCGAAACAATGGGTGTATTAGAACTTAAAGGGACACTGTCATCAGGTTTGTGCCATCCCATCTGACAGCAGCATAATATAGAGATAGAGACCCTGATTACAGCGATGTGTCACTTACTGAGCTGCTTGCTGTCATTTTGATAAAATTACCATTTTCTCTGCTTTAGATTTAGCAATAAATGCATATGCTGGACTACTTGATTAGTCCTACAATATTAATCTCCAGATGATTAAACAGTGATTTTATGAAAACGACACTGAGCAATCCAGTAAGTGATATATCGCTGGAATCAGGGTCTCTGTCTCTACATTATGCTACTGTCAGATGAGATGGCAAAAACCTGGTGACATTGTCCCTTTAAATCTCAAGATTATAAAGTACAAGTGAACCATTAAGTTGTGCTGCAAAGGTGGGGGTTCTGGAAAAGGGTTTTATTTATACATACTTTATATTTGGACAAGGATATAAAGAAAGACATTGACATTCCAAAATGTAAAAGTTTGAGGGCGATCTGTAGGTGTGATAATAACACGTAACATGTGCTATGTCTATATAGACACAAAGGTTCTCAGAGTGAATACAGCGGAACACGTATACAGAGAAAACATAAATTCGTGCAAATTTTTGCCCCCCCAGGGCATTTTATACTGTGCCCACCAGGTTAAACATGATGTCAATGGGGTTCTAGTAACCCCTCTATGTGCCCAGACTGACCCCACATACCTGTGATATGAACTTATATTCTGTCCAGAGATGGACTCCTACTAAGTCACGGAGGCGGTATATATTCATGGTGGGTAAATGTCTCGCAGCCCCTCCGTGCTTCATATTTCCCGCCCCTCCTCTGGCCGGTGCTTGAGTGACAGGAGCACTCGCGCCTGCGCAGTGGAACTGGTGTCTGCGGTCCATAGAACAATGCTGCAGTCTCGCGAGACTTCACAAATCTCCTGAGACTTCAGCATTGACAGTGGCACTCGCGCCAAGGCAGTGGAACTGGTACCTAAGCTCCACAGAAGTTCTGAAGTCTCTCAAGACTTCCGCACTATGCACGGACACCCGCTCCACTGCGCAGGCGTGGGTGCCACTGTCGATGCTGAAGTCTCGCGAGACTTCAGCACTGTTCTATGGACAGCAGACCCACTGCACTGCGCCAGCGTGAGTGCTGCTTTCACTCAAGGGCCGGCCAGAGGAGGGACGGGAATATATATATTTATAGTCCAATGTGTGACGATGAAAACCGGGCGCCAAAAGACATTAGTGGTACATCTATGATCGATCTGGTTTTGCCTTAACGAACCTCATCACAGCTCTTTAAAGAAGTTACAAACGAGCAGAAGATGTTATGAAGCTTCTTATCATCTGTGCTGTTCTGCATCGCTCGGTGAATGCAAACAACCTGATGAACGGCAGGAGCCACGTTTACCGTCTGCTCCGCTGCCGCCATTTACTCACTTTTATCTGTTTTTCATGTTCTGACTTTGCTTTTCTTCATACAAGTGTTATAATTAAACAGATAAAAGATAATCACAAACAAGGTCAAGAATGGACCAACTCCTTCCCCAAGCAAAACTGTAAAATCCTAATGTGTCATGTTACAACTTACAGTATGTTATACAGTGTTTATTCTATCCTTATTTATTTTACTTGGAAATAATTTTATTTTTTTCATTTAAAGCACCACTTCAGTGTGGGGTTTTGTTCAGAGCTGGAGTGGCATTTTTAATGTAAACCTCCTGCTGCAAGTGCTATACTCACCCTCAGATGTTTGCATACTTTTTTGGCTCCTATTTGGTCCCACGGTGTCATATTGTGCTCTCAAGTTCTTTCTGGCCTGAAGTCTGCAATTATATCACAAGCTCAATGAATATTTATGATATCCTTAACGAGGCCAGAATGAGGCTAGAAAAAAGCCAGAAAGAGGCCAAAACAAGGCCAGGATGAGGCCAGAACAAGGTCAAAATGAGACCAAAATGAGGCCAGAACGAGGCCACAACGTGTCCAGAACGAGACCAAAATGAAGCCAGAATGAGGCCAAAAAGAGACCAGAAAGAGAACAGAACGAAGCCAGAATGAGTTCAGAATGAGACCAGAACAAGGTCAGAACAAGACCAGAACAAGGCTAGAAAGAAGTCAAAATGAGACCAGAATGACGCCAGAACAAGGCCAGAATAAGACCAAAATGAGGCCAGAACAAGACCAGAACGAGGTCAAAATGAGACTAGAATGAGATCAGAATGAGACCAGAACAAGACCAGAATAAGATCAGAATGAGGCCAGAACAAGACCAGAACGAGGTCAAAATAAGACTAGAATGAGACTAGAATGAGACCAGAACAAGACCAGAATAAGATCAGAATGAGGCCAGAACAAGACCAGAACGAGGTCAAAATAAGACTAGAATGAGACTAGAATGAGACCAGAACAAGACCAGAATAAGATCAGAATGAGGCCAGAACAAGACCAGAACGAGGTCAAAATAAGACTAGAATGAGACTAGAATGAGACCACAACAAGGCCAGAACTGTTTGACAAAGGCTACTAGTTAGCTGAAATGTTGCGGTCCTGCGTGAATAAAATCCACGTATTTTTTCTATGAAAGGGTACTGCTGCCCATTTTCTCTATCTATTGATTTATGGTAGGAGGGCTTTGAACTCGCTATATTATTTTTGTGCTGTTCCATTTTTCTCTTTTCTAGACAATATAATAGATAGATAGATAGATAGATAGATAGATAGATAGATAGATAGATAGATAGATAGATAGATAGATAGATAGATAGGAGCCGGGCTGGGGCAGGTGTTGCTGGGATCAGATCTTTCTCTTATATCTATAAATCTTCTCACTTTTCCTCCTGATTATTTCTAATGAAGTTAAAGTAGATTGAATCCATCAGCGGTAAGAGGCGAGTGACGGGGCCGCGGCTCCTGGACGTGTAATTGTATTACCGGCTACATTAAAATCAATCTACTTCATCGCAGCCGCACAGATCAATGGCTGGACAGTTTGTTTGGCTTCTTGTGCGGATCATTAGGTGAAGATTGAGGACCCGGACGGATCAATGACATTAAAAGAAGGAGAAAGTATCACACCGAGGATAGAAGAGTCTAGCCAGAAGATTTTACCATTAAACACTTCTGTGTTTTGTAAACGAAGCTTTTTTATAAATTCTACATGATTGATAAATTCTACATGATTGATTGATCTCATAATTAAGATCCAAAACTGCTGATTAAGACACTTCAGAAAGACGGGAGATCTGAGCGAGACAAATCTTAATGGGGAATTTACTTGTAATGAAAAATTAAGCAGAAAACCAATTGTCACCTGGATAAAGGTTATGATTTCTTCTGTGCCATTTTTGCCCATCTTCATTCACTTTTTCCTACTAAACCCCCTTGGTGATTTGCAGCCACCAGTGCAAAAAGGGTCTTTCAATAATCCAACATTAATCTAGAGTTCACTTTGCATCTATCTATCTATCTATCTATCTATCTATCTATCTATCTATCTATCTATCTATCTATCTATCTATCTCTATTCAATTTACAATTAAAGCCAATTAATTTTAACACAATTTTTTGATGCAATTAATACCCATGTATATGCATACCTAAAGCCTGGGTTACACGCTTCAATACTCCATCGATCCGACCAACGATCCGACTTGACCTACATCTCTTGAACATCGTTCAATGATCGCTAGTGAAATGTCACACGTACATATATATTAACGACGCAGCAACGATTCCGCGACAAGCAAATGATACTTGCAGTCTGATCGCCTACGTCCTTAAGTTCTGAATAGGCGAGGTCGTTAACAATATCGTTATCGAGGTGTCACACACACCGAAGCTGCAGGTTGGACGGACGATCATCGCTTGGTTTAAGGTCCGGATCACAAACCTCTGATGAACGATCAGCCGACTTATCATTGATCATTTCTACTTTCACACGCAATGATGTCGTTACGACGTCGTTGCTTCACCCAAAAAGTTGTGACGTACAAGCGATATCATTAATGATATCGTAGCGTGTGACGGGCCCTTTAGATACGAAGATGATACAACACTGATAGCAACAAGTGTAGATGGAATGAATGATTTATTACTGAAAGTCAAGAGGGAGCTCCAACATGAGACTGATACTCAACACCAAGAAGACAAAGCTACTGACTACTGCCAGGTACGACCGGGACACATCTGAGATGGATGGAGACGACCTGGAAGAGGTAAAGGACTTCACCCTACTCAGATCAATGATCACTCAAGATGGAGCGATGACACCAGAAGTCAATAGGAGAAAAGCTATGGGCAAATCAACAATAAAGTCACTGGACGAGGTCTTCACATCAAGGAACATTTCACTGGTGATGAAGACACGGCTCGTACATAGTCTGGTCTATTCTGTAGTAACATATGGAAGTGACACCTGGACGATAAAGGAACAAGATAGAAGAAGAATCAACACCTTCATAATGTGGAGCTGGAGAAGGATGATATCAATACCATGGATGACAAGAAGAACAGACACATCAATACTGGAAAAAAATCAAGCCAGACATGTCACTGGAAGGAAGGATCACCAAGATACGACTTGTCTACACATCATACGAAGAGAGCAATCACTGGAGAAGGACATCATGGTGGGAAGAATAGCGGGAACAAGGTGAAGAGGAAGACCAGCAACCCGATGGCTTGATACTATCAAGATAAAAACAGAGAAGACCCTGGTGGACTTATCTAGGCTTGAAGAAGACCTTAGTGTACCTATCCAGGCTTGGAGAAGACGCTGTTTGACCTATCAAGGCTTAGATAAGTCCCTGGTGGACTGATCTAGGTTTGGTGAAGACCACGATGAATCTAACTAGATTTGGAAAAGACCCTCCTGGACCTATCTAGGCTTTGAGAAGACCCTGGGGGAGCTTTCTAGGCTTGGAGAAGACACTGGTGGAGCTTTCTAGGCTTGGAGAAGACTCTGATGGACTCATCTAGGCTTGTAGAAGATTCTTATGGACCTATCTAGGCTTGGAGACGACCCTGGTGGACGTAGCTAGGCTTGCAGAAGACCCTGGTGGACCTATCTAGGCTTGTAGAAGATTCTTATGGATCTATCTAGGCTTGGCGAAGTCCCTGGTTGACCTAACTAAGCTGCACAAGATCGATCTTCCTACAGAACATTCAACCATCAAGTTGCCATGACCTGAGATGGAGTCGAAGGCCGTTAAAAATGAAATAAATCACAAGGATTAGACTTCCCACGGTCCTCTTCTCCATTGGCCCCATTATGACTTGTGAACTGCAGAATGCTGTACACATACAATTTTGCAGTACCCAAAGGAAAATTTGGGCACTGGATGTTTTTTTTATAGGAAATCTAAGATAGGCAATCATTCTGTGGGTATCTATGCAATGAAATATAGAGGCATTTATGGTTGACACTTTGAAGAACATCTCTAGCTGAGCTATGTAGCATCTGTCCAATGTATGAGAGGGAGAATCCTGACCTCTTTTGTTACCGTACCTTTGATTTTGTTGGCCCCCTTGTGTCTACCTATCCACATTTGTTAGTATTGTGTTTTCTGGGCAGGTTCCCATCATTGAAGAACCTTTACAGTTTTGATAATTTCCAGGAAATATTAGAAGTAGGAAGAAGAATTGTGCAGAACAAAGGATCTGGTATATAAGTTGTAATAACAGTAGATGGACCCAACCCCTGTAAGACGGCCGGAGGGTAAAAGAGACATCTAAGCTAAAAACCGAGCACAGGGTTAATTCCCGGAAATACTCCTCCTCCTCCTCTATCTTTTGCAACCTGGCTGCTGTTGTGTATGTACTAACTATTGTTATGGCTTTTCTGTCTTACATGATGTCAATCAAAGTAATTGCCTGGGGGGTCCTTAAGGAGACAACTTCTTCAGCTGTTGGACTGGAAATGTCATAGCTCTCTGGTGTCTGCAACATTCTCTCGATTGCAGCATAAAGAAAAATCTATAGGTATCCGGCACATTTATGACTGTGTAAGATCAGGAGCCGCCAGGGGCTAGCTGGCCCAGGGGGCAGGGGGGCACATGCCCCCCACGCCAGTGGTCAAGCAGCAGTTTGGGGGCGCCCAACTATCTGTCATGTTGGTCTGGGCCAGTGCTGTGTCATTGCCCCCCATTCTGAAATTTGCCAGCCAGCTCCTGGGGGCCATAAACTAGTGGCGAAACTTAAAGTTCATGGACCCCGATGTGAGAGCTCCAAAGGGGGCCCCAAATATTGCTAATCATTAATAAATAGCATTGGTCTTTTTCTATAAGCCAAAAGCATTTTCGGGTCCCTAGGCTCCAGGATCCAGGTCCAATTTCATCCCTGCATCTGTTGTAGTTATGCCCCTGGTGACTCCTGGTGGACCCTCATGAGAGGTTAGAGTTGGGTGGGCAGTGGGGGGGATTTCAAAAATGTTTTATTTGACATTTTAAACAAGTATTATGAAATAAGGAAACATAACAATGATATAAACATTAATCCACGTGTATCTTGAATAAAATAAATATTTGAATATCTGAATGTGAAACATGTACAATAAAGCCTGAAGATGTTCCTTGACTGGGATGGGGGGATTATGGCCCATCGTAAATTGGTTCATGTATTTTCATATATTGAATGAAGTGTATATGATATCTGTTCAGGGTGTGTACATAGAAATCATGGGGCTCCATAGCAGAATTCCTAATTAGAACCCCCCTCAAAAAAAAATTAATATTCATATGGGTCACATAAGAACATATGTCATAACTTTGCTGCCCTTATTGAGTCATTTTCCTTCTCTTGAAGCCTCTAGACTCCACTTTCAGTGAAGCCATAAGATTGTCGTGTCGGCTTCAGACTCTGTTCACACTGGGGAGTCTGATGTGCAGACTTAGTTTCTGAGGATGGCGTTGGCGGTGGTTTGTTCACTGATGTTCAGCTTTGCAGGAGTTAACGTTTTGATTGGTGTCAAGTGAAGGTTGAGGCTGCAGGAACGCCTTCACCCTTTAAATATGGCTCAGAACATTCCCGGTTGCCGACTGTAGCATTTGCATACCTCTTGCATACTGGTCCTGTGTTGGAGTTACTGTTGAATCTCCAATCATTGCTTGGTGTCTGGTGAAGTATACCTTGTTGTTTTTTTATTCCCTATTTGTATTTGTGGTCTCCCTAAACACATATTGTATCTCCCTGATTGTTTGCTGTGTGGTGCTGTTTGCTTTACCCCTGTCTGTCCTTATCTGTGAGATCCAGGGTTGAGTTGAGGGTCTAGCTCAGGGCTGGACAGGAGATAAGGATAGGTTGGAGACTTAGGCCTCCCCACCATCAAGAATACCCCTGAGCTAAGGATAGTCAGGGTTCCCCTAGCCTGAGGAGAAGTTCAGGGGCCCAGGTTACTTTTCTCCCAAAGCTCCCCATGATAAAGATATGATGCCAACAAAAGTAAAAAAAATTACTGTATATTATTATTATTATTGTATTCACATAACCCCATAGGAACTTGAAACCACTATGTGATACATGTGATGCGTTTCTACACTTCTCAGTAGAAATGTCAGCATTCAGTAAAGTAAGGCTAATTAATCTTGTTTATAGCTGGAACATTGCTGTTACATAATGAAAAAACAAAATGTGAAAGTACAAATCTTTTTGCTTCTCCTTTTCTCTGTAATTTGAGCTTCATGTTACATTCCTGATTATAGAAAGCCGAAGGATAGAAAGTAGTGATGAGCGAAGCACTGCCAGGCCCGGGGGCTCAGTACTCGAAACAAGGAGGCCGGAAGCTCAGACGGGCAAGACTCAATGGGAAGTTTGAGCATTACAGACATTACAGCTGGGGATCACAGAATATAAGAGTATACAGACATTACAGCCCGGGATCACAGAATATAAGAGTATACAGACCTTACAGCCAGGGACCACAGAATATAAGAGGAGTATACTGACATTACAGCCGGGGATCACAGAATATAAGAGTATATAGACATTACAGCCGGGGATCACAGAATATAAGAGTATACAGACATTACAGCCGAGGATCACAGAATATAAGAATATACAGATATTACAGCCTGGGATCACAGAATATAAGAGTATACAAACATTACAGCTGGGGATCACAGAATATAAGAGTATACAGACATTACAGCTAGAGATCACAGAATATAAGAGTATACAGACATTACAGCTGGAGATCACAGAATATAAGAGTATACAGACATTACAGCATGGGATCACAGAATATAAGAGTATACAGACATTACAGCTGGGGATCACAGAATATAAGAGTATACAGACATTACAGCTGGGGATCACAGAATATAAGAGTATACAGACATTATAGCCGGGGATCACAGAATATAAGAGTATACAGGCATTACAGCTAGAGATCACAGAATATAAGAGTATACAGACATTACAGCCTGGGATCACAGAATATAAGAGTATACAGACATTACAGCTGGAGATCACAGAATATAAGAGTATACAGACATTACAGCATGGGATCACAGAATATAAGAGTATACAGACATTACAGCTGGGGATCACAGAATATAAGAGTATACAGACATTACAGCTGGGGATCACAGAATATAAGAGTATACAGACATTACAGCCGGGGATCACAGAATATAAGAGTATACAGACATTACAGCCGGGGATCACAGAATATAAGAGTATACAGACATTACAGCCGGGGATCACAGAATATAAGAGTATACAGACATTACAGCTGGGGATCACAGAATATAAGAGTATACAGACATTACAGCTGGGGATCACAGAATATAAGAGTATACAGACATTACAGCCGGGGATCACAGAATATAAGAGTATACAGACATTACAGCTGGAAATCACAGAATATAAGAGTATACAGACATTACAGCTGGAGATCAAAGAATATAAGAGTATACAGACATTACAGCCGGGGATCACAGAATATAAGAGTATACAGACATTACAGCCGGGGATCACAGAATATAAGAGTATACAGACATTACAGCCGGGGATCACAGAATATAAGAGTATACAGACATTACAGCCGGGGATCAGAGAATATAAGAGTATACAGACATTACAGCCGGGGATCACAGCATATAAGAGTATACAGACATTACAGCTGGAAATCACAGAATATAAGAGTATACAGACATTACAGCTGGAGATCATAGAATATAAGAGTATACAGACATTACAGCCGGGGATCACAGAATATAAGATATGTCCAGTTAATTTTTGCTCTAGCCGCCCAGTTAAATGTTTGCACCTAGTGCCCAGTGTAGTGAATCTTCTTCAGGGGAACAATTACCATATTGTTGCTGCAGGTACCAAGATAAGTGCTGGCTACAGATGACCATCTTCATGTCTACCTGAGGTGCCCAGATTAGTGTGTTCTTACCCCATTTGCCACCAGCTAGCATCACTGCCCCTGGTGCATACCTTAGTTGCCTTTTTAGTGTCCTGTCCATACCCAGGTATCACATTTCAATTTTAAAAATGATAAATTAAGTGAATGGCAGGTCGATTCTATCGCATCATGCAATTCTAGAATGTGTACGATTATATATTAGTTGAACTATTTTCTTAATATTTTAGGTTATGAAATTAAATTAAAAAATAGGTGTGTTTAAAACAGCTGTAGAATTGTATAACATGCAAACAACAAAGTAGGTATGTGTATGACTCCGGAGATTCGTCATTACAATGCTGTCAGTGTGATGCTGCATCCTGTGACAGGTGTATTGATCTGGACTCCGGAGATTCATCATATGGTACTGGCGGTGGGATGCTGCATCCTGTGACAGTGTGATAGATCTGTACTCTGTAGAGTAGTCATTACAGCAGCGCCTGTGTGATGCTGCATCCTGTGACAGCCTGATAGATCTGTACTCTGGATATTTGTGATTGCGGTATTGGCGATGGGATGCTGCATACTGTGACAGCCTGATAGATATGTTCTCCCTAGATTCATTATTACGGCAGCACCTTTGTGATCCTGCATACTGTGTGACTGTGTGATAGATGTGTACTCTGAAGATTCATAATTACGGCAGTGCCTGTGTGATGCTGCATCCGGTGACAGTCTGATAGATCTATAGTCTGGAGATTCGTCATTATGGTACTCGCGATGGGATGCTGCATCCTGTGACAGCCTGATAGATCTGTTCTCCATAGATTCATCATTCGGGCAGCACCTTTGATGTTGGAGACTCGGCTCGCTGTGTTGCAGCATCCTATGAGCGTCTCATTAATCTTGATACTGGA
The DNA here is from genome assembly GCA_033576535.1 of Allobates femoralis. NCBI lineage: Eukaryota > Metazoa > Chordata > Amphibia > Anura > Aromobatidae > Allobates > Allobates femoralis. Next base: position 611,806,201 of record JARQOC010000001.1, read on the forward strand.
GATTGGTGTTGTCGGTGCTGTCGCTGGAAAATGGCATCCTGTGACAATGTAATGAGTCTGGGCTGGGGGGAGTCACGTGGGACACGCATGCCCTTCTGTGTAGTGTCTTGGTGAAGGTGATGCTCTCTTTGTACAGTTTTCTCGTTTGTGCGTTATTCCCTTTTCCGTTGAGCTGCTGATTTCATTGCTATGTCATCACCATCCTTTTTGTGATTGTCCATCTTGGCATAGATTTTGGAGTGATCAACCAAACATACATAAATTCTCACATTCCAGTATAACTGCCTTCTATAATGGACACGGTGTCCTATAGGTGTGAAGCGACCGGTGGTAAGGCCGCGGGTGTGTGTGTATGATTTTTCTCAACAGAATCCCCATACTCAGGTTTAACCGATAATAACTTTTCTTTACTGGCAAACATGTTTATATCACAGTCAACCGAACTATACGCGCACTTGTATATATTAGAGTCTCTGAATCTTCACTTCTGCCGGGTACGCAGCAAGAAAAAAAACACAACAATGAAGGTATCTTTCCCTAACTTTCCCTAAAATCACGTACCAGTCTATCACAGAAGAAGATGTCGCTCCCACGTAGCAGGCCTGGGGATCTCCTCAGTGTTCTTCTTTGGTCTCCTTCCGCAGGTAACAGAATTTTTCTTTTAATGTCTCTCCCAGTCTCAGGGCACACAGAGCAGCAGCAGAAGGGAGGTCACAGCAGCACAGAAGTCTCTCTCAGTCTCAGGGCACACAGAGCAGCAGCAGAAGAGAGATCACAACAGCCAAATGGCTCCCTTATGTCGGTCACGGCCCCTGCACATGCACTCTGGGTGCTCGGCGGGCAAGGTTTTGCAGAGCGGCCAGAGTCACAGCACCAAAGTCCAGTGGCTCAGGATCAGTCACGAGGGCTTCTGCGGGGTGATTTTTCCGGCAAGGTGTAGCAAAGTAGTCCACTTTCAACAGACATCCACAGGCAGATCTTCTCTGGTTCAGCTCTGGATCTATACTGACTTCCTGAGTAAACACATTTGCTGAAAAAGGGAATTTCCCACTTCCCTGCGTTTGTTTCAGCACTTGTCCACAAGGGGCAGTATCGGACTGTGTAATGTTCACTTCAGTGTCCATTTCTATGATACAGTCTGAATTGTACACCTCATTACAGGTGGCACGGTTTTCGGGACACACTTACAGACACACAGACAGACAGACGGAGAGTGGATAGGGCTCTTATGTAGTAGATAATAATGCCAACAGAAAACAGATTACAAACGAGTTACGTATATAGTCAGCATCAATCATATACCAAGCACCGCAATGTCTCCAGTATGAGAATAGCCTATGGAATATCATTGAGATAAAAGGAATCAAGTCCCAGCAACTCTCACCTCCAGAGTAACTCATTCACCTTCAGATACGAAGGGTGGACACGTTATTCTGGGACTGTTAGTTCCACAACTATTAAAGTGTCTGAGGACAGAGCGGTGATGAGACTTCAGGATTCTCATTCACTTTTCTGACATCAGGACAAATCTCCATTGAAAAACACCATAAGAACGCGCTGTGTGCACAGCCCAGGACTCCAGAGGTCTCAGCAATTTACCTTAGGGATCTTCAAGGAAGCACCAAGCAACAGTCGGAGTTTGGATTCTTCTTGCTCTCTGACTCCGCAGTGTTATATGATATTTCTTCGGTATCGTTCCTCCTTCTTGCCTCAGTATGTAGGTGACGTGGGTTGAGCTTTCCTTGCAGCCGGCTGTTTGCATCTGGGAGGTTTACCTGTATTTATAGGTTACTATTGAGCAGATGAGTAAAGCTTCGCCCCCTCTCGTCACAATACAGTTATACGTCACATTACCTTGGAAGTGTCAACTTGATATTCAACATGTCACATAAGATTTATTACTGTCTACACAGAACACAGTGAACCTTCCTACTACGTTGTTTACCTTTATAAAGGACCAATTTCAGACTGTGTAACAGTCTATAACTGGATATCATTAGACTTGTAATTGGTAAGCCGCTTACATGGGAGTATTGTGGCATCTTTACAAAAATACAATGCCCCCTGGTGTGCCAACCTGACCACTAGTCACCACCATCACCTACTCTTTATAAGACATGGATCCGGGGACGTAGCTGGGTGGTGATGCCGCTGGTGGTGCATGTGCCGAGATGTTGGGTGTAAGGCTGACAACCAGATAAAAAAGGGATAGTAATTTAGTGCATGCCCTCATTATCTCCCGCCTGGACTACTACGATGTCCTACCTCTCTGGCCTCCACTATAGCATTCTTGCACCACTCCAATCTATCCTAAACTCTGCTACCCGACTAATCCACCTGCCCCCTGCTAATCCTTGGCTTCTCCTCTCTGCAAATGCCTTCACTGGCTTCCCATTGAGCAAAGACTGCAGTTCAAAACCCTAACTATGACATACAAAGCCATTCACAACCTGTCCCCTCCATATAGCTGTGACATGGTCTCCCAGTACTTAACTAAAAGCATCCTTTGAACCTCATAAGATCTCTTTTTTATCCTCCCATCTTATCTTTTCTTCCCCCAAGTACCTAAAAGATTTCTCCCGTGCTTCCCCATACTTTGGAACTTTCTGCTCCAACACATCAGACTCTTGACCACAGTGGAAACCTCAAAAAGGAACCTGAAGACCCAACAAGCTACAACCTGCAGTGATCCTCAGTCTACTGAACCGCCGCATGACTGCTCTACCCTCTCCCACTGTCCCCTCATCCATCCCTTGTAGACTGTGAGCCCTGCTGGGCAGGGTCCTCTCTCCTATCCTACTGTATCCTCACATATCCCTTGTCGACTGTGAACCCTCGTGGGCAGGGTCCTCTCTCTTCACCTACTGTAGCCTCACCCATCCCTTAAGGTACCTTTACACGCCGCGACGGCAGGCTGGATACATCGCGCTACAAGCTACAATTGTAGCTTGTAGCGTCCATATCGCCTGTAGTAGCGGCGTCTGAAGAGGCGACGCTACAGCCGTCGACAGATACATCTGTTTATGGTCTCTGCTCATAAACTTAAGGCAACATCGCCGATGGTAGCGAGCTGTATCGGCGTGTAAAGAGGCAACGGAAGGGAACCCTGGACACCCGGGGCTGTAGCTGCAATGTAGCTAAGGCGTCACCTCGGCTCCGTCTTACCGCGCCCCATGTGCGATCATTGGTGGAAGCTTCTGCGTGCCGATTGGCCCTTGGCGCACAGGCCTCCATCTTGGATGAGCTGTCCCTTCAGCACTACACATACGCGCCGTATGCACGATCATACCTTAGTACAATTACGCGGCCCACAACTTACGGGAAACCAAACCAAATGGCCCATGATTCTCAGATACAGTGTTCACATCCTGTGAACACATAATAAATAATGCTGGACACAGCGGTGAACAATGTGTTACAGGCCGGGCTGCCTTTTTATTGAACTGCAGATGCCGCATAAAAGTGTTCCTTAAGTGTCTGCGCACAACTGAAACACTGATGCACGTATACAGACACCGCATTGAAGTCGAGTAGTCAGTACACAGCGCATAGGCTTGCTGTACGCATCGCTCTGTGGGTGTTGTACAGTAGGTGCCGCAGAAGTGCTTCGCCCGTGTCACTGCGCGTAGGACTAGTTCAAAGGGTGCGTGACCCGGAACGTGGCCGTAATGACGTAATTACGATAGTTTCGTTTTCACTCTGCCTGCAAGGTGCCAGCCCCTCCTCTGCACACACCATTGCAGTCATGGCGGCCGTTCACCGCGCTGCTACGTGGGGGATGGCTGAACTGCTCATCCTCATAGACTACTGTGACCGGTATGACTATTGGGGTCACCGGCACCACCGTCATCCCAGGCTGCGCAATCGCGCCACTATTGGGCGGATTCAGCGGGCTCTGCTCAACCAACTGGGGGTGCAGAGGACCGCTAAAGCCGTCCAGAAGAAGATAGCGGACCTGAAGCACAAATGCCCAGGCCGCATACTCGATATCCGTGACAGGATTGCCAGGCTGCGTGGTGAGTACTTTAGAGGGCCACACATGATTTGTATTGTATGTAAGCACAACAAAAACATTAAAAATCGTTCACACACATCCTAGGTATAGTGAGAGGGACACCGGCAGACATGCAATGGGGGACAATATAGGGCGCACATTATAGATACACTGACTACACATCTGCCTACAAATAATGTTCATGTGCCACCCAAGATTACTCGACAGTGTTACATGCCCTCCAACCAATTAACACACTCATGCCACATACCTACGCCATACAGAATACATGAGATCATCCCATATATGAAAAACAACAAACACATAACACAAATATTGAACTGTCAATACATCTCTGAGCCTAAACAGTATGCTGACACATCAATTATTGTTTCATAATCTGCAGATGCGGAAGTGTCAGCCGATGAGGCTCCCCCACAACTGGCTGCAGGTGGACCACCAACCCCACCGCCGCAAGAGCCAGCTGGAGGCCACACACCACCGGGTCAACAGCCAGCTGGGCCACCATCCCCACCAGGGAATAGGCCCTCACCAGGGCATGAGGAGGAGGAGGACCCTGCTGACCCAGCGTTGGTGGAGGCAGAGGTGGGCTCGCCTGGTCGGCAACCTGAAGCTGGGGCGCAACCCCCAAATCCAGCTGCGTTGGATGTGTATGGCGGTAAGTGATTTCAGTTTGATTAGAGGGGCCGAACACTGTAAGCATTGTTGTTGTTACGTGGGAAATGGAAAAGCTAGCCATTTCTGACATAATGTCCTTCACACACTCTTGCAGATGGAGAACGTGCTGGAGCTGCCGGCTGGAGTATCAGTGCCTCCCCATCACCCCCTGATAGTCAGATGATGATGCGCCCGAGGGTAAGGACAATATTGCTTGTGTGAACCTGACACAAACACCAGAGGTAGTATTCTGAACTAATGATGTTTTTTCTACACACACAATACAGGTGTACCCACCATGGAGGACGTCGTGAGGGCTCACCACCAGTTTGCCCACCGACTTCAACGGGCCCTACACCGGGGAATACAGGACCTTACCCGCCTGTCTACCATGGTGGATACCGTCCTAAACATCAAGATGGCCAACATTAAGGTGGAACCCCCGTAAACAGATTTGCCCCCCTGACCCCCAAATGTGTTGTCCTAGTTGGACCTTGAACTTACAGACGTTGCCTGTTAGGCTTTTGATGTGGTTATGTTTTTTCTTCTTTTTTGCCCCCGTTGGGCTCTTTTCTTATAGTGTTCCACTATCACAAAAGGGGGATTGTGGTATGGCCACGGCTTTGCCCGTTTCACCTATCCTGTCCCACATTGGGACCATCAGGAGTGTGGATTAACCAGCCCTTTACCTCATGGACCTATCCTGTCCCACATTGGGACCATCAGGAGTGTGGATTAACCAGCCCTTTACCTCATGGACCTATCCTGTCCCACATTGGGACCATCAGGAGTGTGGATTAACCAGCCCTTTACCTCATGGACCTATCCTGTCCCACATTGGGACCATCAGGAGTGTGGATTAACCAGCCCTTTACCTCATGGACCTATCCTGTCCCACATTGGGACCATCAGGAGAGTGGATTAACCAGCCCTTTACCTCATGGACCTATCCTGTCCCACATTGGGACCATCAGGAGTGTGGATTAACCAGCCCTTTACCTCATGGACCTATCCTGTCCCACATTGGGACCATCAGGAGTGTGGATTAACCAGCCCTTTACCTCATGGACCTATCCTGTCCCACATTGGGACCATCAGGAGTGTGGGATGGCTACACCTATCAGGAAAAGCTGCATTCTGTGTTTAGTGGCAAATGACTTCCACACATGTATGTAGCCAATAAAAAGTATTTGTAATTTTTACTTTGCCTCACTCATGTCACAACAATACTATGGGGGGGCAAATGTTCAACAGGTTAATATCTCACACACATTACTACAGCTCTTTGTCAATGTCCTACCACAGTACAAAGGAACCTATGGTCGTCCTACACTGAGGCCATTGGCCCATATTGTGTGGCTTGCCCCAAACTATATTGTGAACAACACCATTCACCCAGGCTGCCCCCCGCAAGCCATAAGCCAAAAGAAAAACACAATTGAGTTAGTTCTAATATTTTATATAATCATATTTAGTAAATCATAAACAAATCATAAGAAGCAAATCTGCTAAAAAGTGTAACACAAACATAAGGGAAAAATAAAAAGGTGCCTCCACATGAAAAAGTCCAGAGTGCCAATTTGGTGCATTGGCTACTAGTGTCCAAATTAATCATCTTCTGTCGGCTCTGACAATGCCGCATCCCCCCTCCTCTGAGGGTAGCCCCGACCTGCCCCAGAACGTCTGGTTGTACGACGACGTGTTGAGGGGGATGGGGTGACTGTGGCGGGGCCGGTCTTCTCACGGGCCGAGATGGGGCAGCTGGTGAAAGGGGCCACAAGGTGTGTTGCATGGGGGGGGGGACGTGGCAGCCCCATTGAAGGGCCCCATCATCGGCAGCATCAGCGGCATTGTGGAAGACCCTCAGAAGGATCTTTTTCTGGAGCGGCTCCATCCCTCGCATTCTGTCGCTCATGTAGAGGGCGTCGCTGTCGATGTGGGTCCGCTGTTCATTCAAAAGCACGCGTCGGGCCCAGGCGCCCAGCTCCGTCTCTGGTGGTGCAGGACGTCGGCGACGACGGATCCGTGAGCTGGGCCCTGGGCCCGGACCCACATCACTAGCCCCGCCCTCCTGCTCAGCCCCAGATGTCATGGGCTGAGCATCATCAGCGACAGAATGCTCCGCAATGGAGCCGTCCTCTTCTGGGGCCTGTGGGGGGGAGAGGAAACAAAACCAAACATTAGTGACGGCAAGGACCACACCATACCATGGACACAGGACACAATACACCACTCCCACTAAAGTAAAGGCACTAACAAGATATATGGAAGGAATCTACAAACAGCAAGCCACCAAACTTTTACAACACCAAAACCTGTATTGCGGCTGGACACTCACCTCTACGATTCCCGGGACTCAGCACAATACAGATTGAGGTGTCAGTCACAGAGAGCCGTAACCCAATTAGTACATGTCACCACAACACCTTGATACTGGGGGCTGGGCTGGCCAAACACAGAAGTTGGCCACCTTCCCATTTGTATTACAAATCTGATGTAAAACCATCAAACCTTCAAAAAAAAAAAACCACTTGCACCAGAGCCAACACACATGTGTGGCAGCAAAATTGTAGTAGATGGCACTATGTGCCTCTTTCATGTTAATGCAAGAATAATGTAAACTTCGGTACACATGTAATTTTTCCGGTGTACCGATATGTGGTGGAAATGCTATTTTGGAAAGCGGCTCTCTGCGTTAAATTCATATAAGCCAAAATCATGTCAGGAGGCAAGATTCCCTGACACAAAAAGGTTTCCCACACCAAGGCCGAAAATTTGTGAAAACTGTGCTAGTTCTGGTTTGGCCAAAACACACATGTGAAGGCAACATTGTGGGACAACACTGTAACACGATTACCCACCTCCTGTGGCGCAGATGGTGACTCATCCGGGCCTACATGGGACGCAGCTACGGGGCAGTTGGTAGTCGTTCGACGCGAGCTCACCTCGCCCAGGATAAAGGTGAAGAGGGGATAGTACCATAGGGTAGGTGATGGTACCTCCTCAGCTCCAGCTCCTGAGCGACGGCGCAGGTAGTCATTGTGAGCCCGCATGAACGACTGCCGCATGTTTTTAATTTTCAAGGCCACCGCATTGCTGGTCCCAACTCCTGCCTACCCTTGACTCCAAGCGATTGGCTAGAGCCACAAGAGTAGTGTAGGCCTCGGACCTCGCTGCCTGGTTTTTATATTGAGGCAGCGAGCTGCGCCACAAACATTCGTGCCGCTGATACTCCGTGAGAAGCTGGGTTTCAAATTCCACAGTACACCTCGGCATCTGGTGAAGACAAAACACAGCCAATCCAGACCGTCACGACACTAGCCATATCGAGCTGTGAAAACCTTGTGAACATAATTTACATGCTCATAAGGTTCTCATATGTACATTATAGGCAGCAATAACTGGTATGACAACTTGGCCTATGTGTGCCATTTGCACAATGTCACACGGTCCAAAGTAAAATACATATGTGACACAATTACACATGTCAGGTACTCTGTGGCCCCTAAACATGTGTGCAGCCTGATTTAAGAGCCCACTGTTCATATTAAAACAACACCTGTAAACGGTGTGTGCGTACCAACCTGTAGGCCAACATGTGAGCAAAGACATTGTGTGGTAGCTACTACCTTTGTACTGAGCAAAATGGTTAACATTAAGCAGATGAGAAAGGAGGGCGTGGTTGGTGGCAAGACTGCACATACTACATGTAATGTGCAAACACATCATCATGTAGTTGTGTGGCCATCCATGGGAATACAATTGTTACTGAGGTAACAAGAATCCCTGCAATGAAGGGACCAATAATTGCAGCATCAAATGCAGATGTGCATGAAAGTTGTAAATCTAAACTTTATATGTTTGACGACGAATTACATCAGAGACCAAATGTATACACTCACAATACCAGTAGTGGCTATACCTGGCTATTACCATACACTGGAAAAACTGACCCATCTGTATAATTAGAGGGCCAAAATTAAAGCCCGTATCAAAGACGCCCATACACACATTGCCTAAGCGGCCGCCAATACAAGCATCAGCGTCCCGTGCACTTTCATAGAAACCGCTAAAGAGGCTTACCGTCAGAGCAGCAGAAGATACGCAGGACACTAGTAGCTCAATGCACATGGACCTCTGGACAAGGTGTAGTGGCCATTGGCCTGCCTTTATACTCCGCTAAACCAATCACAGCAGACACAATGACGCACAGCGTAATGTGACACCTGGGGGCGCAATTAACCTCCGCTAATTGGTGGAGATCGCTGTATCGTGATAGGTTGCTGGCCCTTTAAAAGGTCCGCATGCCGGCAAACATTACGCTTGCTGGCCAGACCCATTAAGTAAGTATCTGTGGACACACATGGAAATGGCGTGGTGTGGGTGCATATGTCGTTTTAATTTGCGACCGCAGGACACTGTTTTAGCGTAGTGTATAGGGGTCTGTATTGCTGGGGAAGATCTAGTGTACTGTGTGGACTTTGAGTAGGCATTAGGTTTGGTGCTTATGAATATTTGAACATATACATTGCTGTGTTTGTTTCCAGACACCATACAGGAGATTGCCTGCAGGACTGTAGACAGAAATGTGTTACTCCTGTCACCTGGATCAATGTCTGCATACTGGTTGTGGCCAATGGAGACTGGGTCGAACGGGGATAGGATGAGACATGGCTTGGAGGTGTGGCACTGAAGACATAACTTAGATGGTTTGGACAAATGGCACAAGCCAAAACATATGTAACCATGGTTACCCAACCTCACTCATGTGCAAAGTTGTTGGCTTCTTGTAAGCTTACTTGACCAGCTATAGGGGTACGTATTGTTTGTTTTACCTCCCAGAATAGGAAATGGCCACATTTTCATTATGGTCTGTGTAATGGCATCTGCAAAATTGTTCTCATACATTATTGGTGACACAAGTCCCTTTCTAACTCACCTAGGTGCAGATGTTTTACTTTGACAAACTCCCATAGAAGTTGATGTAGAGGAGGCCACTATCATTGGGCGTCTTCCATTTTGATTGGGGTGACTACTGGGTGTTTGCCTTTCCTGTCTTCAGGGATGTGTTTCGGGGCCTGACGCAAGTTCCCCTCCAGTTGGCTATAGTGTGTCATCAACAATAGGTGTGGCTTGCTTAACCTGCTGACATTGGCACATATTGTTCTATGTACTCATGTTGTGTATTCTCATCTACAGGTGCTGATATTGAGGATGCAGAATATCCATGACCGCAATGTTATCGTGGCTCTTGCGTTGGTGGAAGAGCAAATGTGGTATGAGGATCGGTATGAAAGGTTGATGAGGCGCAGACAGCGGCGGTTGTGGACCCGTGATTGGCTTCTCAGGCGGCAAACCCGGGGCCACATGCAGCTGTTGCGGGAGCTGGAGATTAACTGTCCTGATGATTACCGAAACTATCTCCGTATGCCCGAGGACTGTTTCACCTTCCTATTGGAGCGTGTAGGGCCAATGATAGCGCGTCAGGACACTATAATGCGCCCATCAGTATCACCTGCTGAGCGGTTGGCGATCACTTTGCGGTTCCTGGCTACAGGGCAGTCCATGACATCACTCACATACATGTCACGTGTCTCCCTGCCCCTGCTGAGCCGCCTGATCCCTGAAACGTGTTGGGCCATCTGGAGAGCTTTGCAGCCAGCCTACATGAAAATGCCTCTAACCGCCGCAGAATGGCTGGAAGTGGCCCGAGGGTTTGAAACCCGGTGGAACTTCCCCAACTGTGGCGGGGCATTGGATGGTAAGCACGTGAGGATTACCAAACCTGCCCACTCTGGCTCTTTGTTTTTCAATTACAAAGGGTATTGTAGTATAATCCTCATGGCTGTAGTAGATGCCAACTATGAGTTCCTCTACGTGGATGTTGGAATGAACGGTCGCAACTCAGATGGGGGTGTGTTTGCCCGAAGCTCCTTGGCAACACTACTAGGGAATGGTGGGCTAAACTTACCCTCAAATGACCAGACGACCGAACATCTCAACTTTGCGTTTGTGGCGGATGAAGCATTCCCACTTCAGGAACACCTACTGCGGCCATATCCCCAGAGGGCCCTTACTTCTGAGAGACGCATTTTCAACTACCGGCTATCCCGGGCCCGCCGTGTAGTTGAAAATGCGTTTGGGATAATGGCCAATAGATTCCGGATTTTTCATACGGCTATGCATATGAAACCGGAGTCTATTGACGCGGTAGTGGTGGCCTGCTGTGTGCTGCATAACTTCCTGCGTCGTAGGGATAGGCCATCATACACGCCAGGAGCTTATGTAGATCATGCAGACGCTACAACAGGGGAGCTCCGTCCAGGGTCTTGGCGTGATGAGGGCCATGTGATTGTGCCACTCCAGCCCCAGAGCCATGGCCGCACTCGGCAGGAGGCCAGGGACAGTAGAGAAGCTTACTGCTCCTACTTCAATGGGTCTGGTGCAGTGAGCTGGCAGGACCAGGCCATGTAGTTTGGCTGGTTCTGGGAGGTTGATTTAAATTTCCAATGGAGGTGACAGCAGGGTAGCTGCACCCACTTTTATATTGTTCAGTGTTATTTACCAATTTTTTTGGTATGTTTTTTGGGGTTTCCCTCAAAGTGACTGAATGATGTTTGTTATGTTAGTTAGTTAGTTAGTTTATGATGTTTGCTTATTTTTTTCATGCTCCACAGGTTCCAATGTGGGTTCCATTTGCTCTCTCTGCAATGTGTTGGCAGATTGTGACATGCACTTTATTTGTTGCTTTTATTTGGATGTATTTTTGGTTACAATTTGTAATCCAAGGTCACGATGAATGATTTTGATTTATTAAATACTTTTTTGGATCCAAACACATGTGTGAGCCTGTTTACTTGGTGGAGAAGGGAAATGTGATGGAGTTTATGGTGGGGGGCCTGGGATGTCATAGCCACCTATTGGCTGGGAATGTGCAGACAATATGTGTGGGTAGCCATGTTTTTTTCCAGACTTTTGGCTAACAGTGTGGCCATTGCACGTACATGAGCCTTTATTTTGTTCTAGGCAGAGGCTCACCTGCAGACAGCACATTGATGCCGGACATATTCTTCTCAGGTGTTTTTAATACACTGTCACACAGATCTTTCACAGGTTTGCTACGGAGCAGTTCCACTACATTCACATCTGTTGCCAGAGATAGATACATACAATGTACACAGAGAACGCACATACTGTGTGTTGTAAGCCGCTCATGTGTGTCGCAGAAACGCACCTCGCCGCTATCTACACACGCCGCTGTCACAAGCGCTGATCGTGCGTGACAGGGCAAACACTTGTACTACGTACACATAGCCCCGGCACCGCTACTTTATGCACACTGGGTAGATGACTTGCCACCGCTCCTGGGTGACGCTTTACCATCGGTTTAGATGCATTCGCCACACTCCGCCATGTCACAACCGCTTATTCCGTGCTTCACTCCCCTCACTGGTACGTCACGTCTCGGCCATCCGCCCTTTCCGTCGTGCCCAATCACAACTCCGTAGTGTTGACCAATGGTTGTGGTTTGGGCGCGGCGTACAGGACTGTGGCACGCCTATGTGTTTTACGTCCTGCCTTTGTTGCTCCCACTCACCCTGTGGTGGCGGCGTGTGAAGCGGGTACGCTAAGCTACAGCTGGCTACTTGAGACACCCGGCGATGTAGCTAGCTATAGATGTAGCGTGGCGTAGCACACCTTGTCGCGGCGTGTAAAGAGGGTGCGTTGACCGTTTGTAGCCGTTTGAGCGTGCTCGTGCACGCGAAGTAGCGCGATGTATCCAGCCTGCCGTCGCGGCGTGTAAAGGTACCTTTACAGATTGTGAGCCCTCCCTGGCAGGGTCTTTTCTCATCACCTACTGAATCCTCATCCATCCCTTGAAGATAGTGAGCCTCGTAGGCAGGATCCTCTCTTCTTACCCACTGTATCCTCACCCATCCCTTGTAGACCGTGACCCCTCAAGGGCAGGATCCTCTCTTCTTACCCACTGTATCTTCACCCATCCCTTGTAGACCGTGAGCCCTCAAGGGCAGGGTCCTCTCTCCTCACCTACTGTATCCTCCCCCATTCCTTGTAGACTGTGAGCCCTCTCCGGCAGGGTCCTCTCTCCTCACCTACTGTATCCTCCCCCATCCCTTGTAGACTGTGAGCCCTCTCCAGCAGGGTCCTCTCTCCTCACCTACTGTATCCTCACCCATCCCTTGTAGACTGTGAGCCCTTGTGGGCAGGGTCCTCTCTCCTCACCTACTGTATCCTCACCCATCCCTTGTAGACTGTGAGTCCTCGCGGGCAGGGTCCTCTCTCCTCACCTACTGTATCCTCCCCCATTCCTTGTAGACTGTGAGCCCTCTCCGGCAGGGTCCTCTCTCCTCACCTACTGTATCCTCCCCCATCCCTTGTAGACTGTGAGCCCTCTCCAGCAGGGTCCTCTCTCCTCACCTACTGTATCCTCACCCATCCCTTGTAGACTGTGAGCCCTTGTGGGCAGGGTCCTCTCTCCTCATCTACTGTATCCTCACCCATCCCTTGTAGATTGTGAGCCATCATAGACAGGGTCCTTTCTCCTCACCTACTGTATCCTCACCCATCCCTTGTAGACTGTGAGCCCTCGTGGGCAGGGTCCTCTCTTCATCTACTGTATCCTCACCCATTCTTGTAGACAGTGAGCCCTCGTGGGCATTGTCCTCTCTCTTCACCAACTGTATCCTCACCCATCCCTTGAAGACTTTGAGCCCTTGCAGGCAGGGTCCTCTCTACATCTGTACTGTCTGTGCCTTGTATTGTTCATAAATATTGTCCTTTTTTCTATTGTGTATGCCCCTTTTCACATGTACAGCAACATGGAATAAATGGTGCTATAATAATAAATAAGAGGGAGTAAAGGGGTAATGTAAGCATCACCGGTGGTTTAGGGGAGTAAAGGAGTGAAGTAAGCATCAAAAGTGGTCTAAAGGGGTAAAGGGGTAATGTACATGTCACCAATGGTCTAGGGTAGCAAAGAAGTAAAGTAAGCATCGTCAGTGATCTAGAGAAGTAAATGAGTAATGTAAGCATGGCTGGTGGTCTAGAGGAGAAAAGGGGTAATGTAGGAATCACCGGTGGTCTAGGGAAGTAAATGAGACCATGATCACTGATGAGGAGTAAAGGAGTAATGTAAGCATCGCTGGTGGTTTATGGGGGTAAAGAAGTAATATAAGCATCACCGGTGGTCTAGGGAAGTGAGACCATGATCACTGATGAGGAGTAAAGGAGTAATGTAAGCATCGCTGGTGGTTTATGGGGTAAAGGAGTAATATAAGCATCACCGGTGGTCTAGGGAAGTAAATGAGACCATGATTACTGATGATCTATAGGAGTAACGGAGTAATGTAAGCATTGCTGGTGGTTTATGGGGGTAAATGAGTAATATAAGCATCACCGGTGGTCTAGAGGAGTAAAAGGATAATGTAAGAATCACTGGTGGTCAAGGGGAGTAAAAAAGTATAGTGAGCATCACTGGTGGACTAGGGAAGTAAATGAGTAATTTAAGCATCACTGAAGGTCTATGGGAGTAAAGGGGTAATGTAAAAATCACTGGTGGCCTAGGGAGTAAAGGGGTAATGAAAGCATTTTCAGTGGTCTAGTTGAGGAAAGAAGTAAAGTAAGCATGACCAGTAGTCTAGGGAAGTAAATAAGTAATGTAAGCATCACTGGTGGTTCAGGGGACTAAAGGGGTAATGCAGGGGCGCAACTACAATAGGTTCAGGGGTTGCGATCGCATCCAGGCCCTGCAGCCTAGGGGGGCCCCAAAAGTCCCTTAGGCCCATAGAAAAAGACTAATATTAAAGATTTGCCATAATTGGGGGCCCTCTTGGAGCTTTTGCATCGGGCCCCTGGGCCTGAAGTTACACCACTGGGGTGATGTAAATATCACTACTGGTCTATGGAATTAAAGGGGTGATTTAAGCATCGACATTGGTCTGGGGAAGTAAATGAGTAATGTAAGCATCGCCGGTGGTCTATGGGAGTAAAGGGGTAATCTAAGAATTGCTGTGGTCTAGGGGAATAAAGGAGTAATGTAAGCATCACTGGTGGCCTATGGGAGTAAATGAGTAGTGTAGGCATCACTGGTGGTCTATTGGAGTAAAGGGATAATGTAACAATCACTGGTGGTTTATGGGAGTAAAGATATAATGTAAGCATCACCAGTGGTTTAAAGGAGTAAAGGTGGTCTAGGGGAGTAAAGGGGTAATGTAAGCATCAACGGTGGTCTAGAGGAGTAAAGGGGTAATGTAAGCATCACCTATGATCTAGAGGAGTAAAGGGGTAATGTAAGCATGATTGGTGGTCTACTGGAGTAAAGGAGCAATGAATGCATCACCGATGCTCTTGGGCAGTAAGATCATCAAGTTATCTATTGATGTTATTATTAATACATATTTCAGTTTCAGAAAAGTCACCTAAAGATTAAAACATGTTGTTAAGCCGGAGCCATCACAATACTCATTGGTGGAAATAATTAGTGATGAGAGAGCACTAAAATACTCTAGTGCTCATTACTTGATTAGAGCAGGTTGGACGCTCGGAAGGGTTGGACTCAAGTAACGAGTATAATGGAAATCAATAGGAAACTTGCATATCCTTCCAGGAAGATCCTACCATGATGGCAAGAAAATTGCTGAAATGGATGGAAACAGCGCTTAAATGGAACACCATGGGGAAGATACCTGGATGTATCTCTGACTCTCAGGTTGCTATTGGTAACTAAGTAAATAAATTATTTTAAAAATTGACAAGGGCCCCACCATTTTTGATAACCAGCCAAGAAAAAGCAGACAGCTGGAGGCTGATATTATCAGGTTGGGAAGGTTCCTGTTTCTTGGCCCTTCCTAACCTAAAAATATTAGCCCGGAGCTGTCTGCTTTACCTCAACTGATTATCAATAATACATCCGAGCCTACATCATTTTATTAATGATTTATTTATTAGGGCAAACAAGGTTTAAAAAAAACATTGGTGCCACATTAAAGGCACTGAAGGGGGCAAGTGAAGAAACACTGCTGTAATTAAGCTCTCCCTCCTAGATCAACTCTCCCTGCACTGGTTCCAGTTTCACATTATTCTTGCGAAGCCCATCCTCTAAGTGACACAGCGTTGCCCGGACTGATCCCATCTCCCTGTCCATCATATCATAGCTATCAGCTAGATTGTTGTGAGCCGATGCGTATTCAGCCATTTTTGACTCCACTTTGGAAGTCCTTTCCCCCAGCGCCGCCATTTCCGCCTTCATGTCCGCCATCATGGAGCGCATCTCCCCCATTATCGCGTCTCTCATAGAGCCAAGCATGTCCCTCATGCAGCGTTTAGTGAGAGGGGACTCCTCTCTACTCACATTGCCGCCGCGCTCCTCTGGGCGTCTGGGAGACCGAGATGCACACATGGAGGGGCTGGAGGGAGACGCTGTGTTCCTCCCGGCCGGCGCCATCTTGGGTTCTCTGTGGGGCTCCGGGTTGAAGAAATCCGTGAGTTTGCTATCCGTCTCACGGCGGCGAGAACCCGTTCTGGGCATATCCAGGGTGCCGGTGAGGTGTGGGGCTAACACTGGGCTATTAGAAGGGACAAGGAGGCTGTGAAAGTGCCGTTTCTCCGGTCTGTGGAGCGGAGCCTCCTCAGTATGCGTCCGGCGCCATCGGCTGCTGGACACGCCCCCCTGCACTGGTTCCAGAGACATTACCGTTATGGCAGGCAATTCCTGCATGTTGATTGGCTCTGAAAGCTGCAAACATGCGGGGTGGGGATTCGAGCTGCATCAGCGATACTCAATCAAGTAAAAAGTGTACCTGACCACACGAATCCTCGATTCAATGTCGGGTAGTGAGGGGTGAACACCCTGATACTCGGGATTAGGAGGCTCACCCGAGCTTTTTGTAAAGTCCGAGTTCTGGGTCGGAGATAACTCAAACTTGTGTCCAAACCCCGAACTTGGACTCTACAGTTATGGGATGGGATCGGGGTGGCGCTGTAAAATAAAGCATATTCTTAATAATAAACAGTATGATTATACTTACCAGTCCCAGGATGCATCCTACTGTCCCGCTGTCTCCTGGCCACTGACTCCTCACTCCCTCTCCCCGCAATGATAATTCCGCTGTGACACTAGCAGCTTTGATCAATAAATGGAACATTACTATATTAGTGAGTGCCGCTTCTTTCTTTCTTTGAAAAAGCAACAATATATGGCTACTAAGCATGCAAAGCCATAGTCAGATAGACTCACTAATCCTATTATAGGATTAAAGTGGTTTGGGATACCCCGTGGAGGGATTGTGGCGCCCGGTTATTAACCCTTTACTAACTGGTTTATTATTAATTATATGCTTTATTTTATAGCTCCTGGACCCGAATTGGACCTGAACTGTAACATGGGTGTCCCAGGAAAACCCGTGTTCGGAACCTTGTGCACGAACAATATGTATTCGGTACGGATCCAGAACTTTATAAATTGGGTTCGCCCATCACTAGTGTCGAGCAGTGAAGCTCATTCTTGTTCGCTGTAATGCTACGGTACTACTGCAAAAAAACGTTTCTAGATCGATGGTGATACCTTCTATATTCTGGATGTACAGTAGTTGACTTATCCTTGGTCTAACCTATATGGGCCGGAGCTGCAAGTCTGGTTAGTGCCCTCAAGATACTCTGCCATGACATTGGTATATAGATTCTGCACTATGGCAGTACAGCACAAGAACCACTATAACCATGAAAGATCTGTCCTCTCCGCACCAATAATATATTATGCACGGCTCTTGTCTAACCTGTTTTCTCAGATAGGAAGGTTGCCTCTTTCATCTGATATGTTTAGACTTCTTTGCCTCCGGACATTAGATATTTATCTGATCCTCCAATGTCAGCATTTCTGCAGCCAATCACTGGAAGGTAACAGGAAAGTAAACCATGTACTTTACACAGCGGTCATATAATCGCTATTGCTCCAAACCCTCCTCGTCTCGGATTGGCGGAGGATATGTCGAGCCCCAGGGTGTGGGGTACTCGGGTATCAGGCGGCCAAGGGTTAATTGTGTCATGGGGAGTAGTGGCCGCGCCTGATCCCGTGTCATTGGGGACTATTCTTTGAAAAAGGGATTGATATTTACAGGGGATTATATATAGTTTGTCGTCGTGACGCCACCTGTAGTTTCTGGTGATTTGCACCAGCGCCAACACAGTCCGCCGGAGGTGGATGGGATTGTGGCTAGGATGGTAAAGTCCTCCACAGGTAGGACTGGACCTCCGGGGCAGTTTGGAGTGGAGTTATGCTGAGTTGGGGAGTGTGGGAGCAGTCTATGAGGGCACTGGGAATGGAGGGAATGATGCACGCACACAGAAAGAGTCTCTTTTACCTTTTACTGATGTTTTAGCAGGTAAATACGTCCAGGGCACTGACGGGTGGACAGGTTGCACAGTGGATCCCCACAGCAAGCGGGTATAAGGCCTCCTCTGCTCTGTAATGATTGTTGAAGCACAGCCTGCCTGCAGCCTGACTTGCCTTCTCTCTCTTCCTGTCTCTGGTGACTGTCTCTCCTCCTGTGTGGTCTCCGGGTTACCCTCTCTGATCACAGCGGTGGTACACTGCTGTGTCTGGCTCCCTCTCTTGACCCACAGGTGATAACCGGGTAGCCGAAGCCTCCACGGTGTGATGGGGTTTTCTGTGTTCCTAGAGTATCCCACAGGTGTGGATCTCCAATATCCGATACTTCTTTGGGCGAAACTCTCCAAGTTCCTCACTCCCTTCTGGCTAACTGCTCCTTGCCTTCTGTCCCCAGTAACCTCGGCACCAACCACCAGGACGTCTTCGCAGCTCTCCTAGTGTCTGCACACTCTGATTAACTCCTCCCCCAGCAGCAGTATTTATAGGGGATCTTGCCTAAGGTCAGCAAGTGGTGCTCCCCCTACTGTGCCGGGGTGGAAGGTGTTGTATGTAGTAGGTACCTGCTGTGGAAACTCACCTGTACATTAGAGATTTCTGTGGCTACCTGCGTTATTTATAATGGGAGGGATAGTAATAAGGCGCTGTCATACCCCTCTAGTGGCAGCTCCTCTGCCAGACAACAAAAGATCGGGCATTGTAGCTACTCATGTATGATCTTTCTCTCATATTTTTATCAGGGACATTAAAGAAGCTTTCATGCACATAAGATGGTTAGGCGGTCCTGCTGATTTCATCTAGAGATCTCCCTGTGGGGTGGCATTTGGTTCCCTGAGTAAGAATGACCTTCAATCCAATCCTATAAAAGGAAAGCAGCATTAAAGGGAACCTGACCCCTCCAAATCACCCCCAATCCTATGAATACCTGTGCCTGCACCTTCAGACATCCTTTCTAGTGGTCCTTTTGTGTAAAAAATGAGTGGGTTAACATTGACAAAAAGACCATTACACACTTACAATTCTGTGACTTCTTCTCCCTGAATAAGCCTCACAGGGCGTACCCTGTGCGATCCTAAGCCCGCCTGAGTTGCTTATTATCACGCCCCGATGGGTCTCATAAATAATCCTACTCCTCCTCGCCCTGCTGTATGGGCGTCTTAGCCGGTGTGACGCTAATTGCGTCACAACCGGTTATGGTGACGTCGGTACAGAGCAGCCAGACACATGGGGGACCCCTTGCCTGAATGCAGCAGACATGCTGTGTTCAGTGCTACATTTAGATTGCAATCCAGGAGGGAGGTGACAGGTCCTCTTTAATTTAACTTATATAAAAATAACCTCTTAAAGAGATATTCAGATTAACCAAAAGGACTATGTCAGAACACTTAACAATTTCACATCTCAATATGGGGATCCATGTTCATAAGCCATCAGTGTACATAGGATAATACCCAAGTCCTTTTTTGTATTACGTTAGGAAAGCTCACTGCTTTGGAGTCAGGAGGGCATTCCCTGGGGCTGGAGTTACCTCTATTGTTGCCCCTACCTCTCTGTGCCGTCTCTTGCTTCTTCTCGCCACCTCCCTCATGTATGTGGAGCCATCATCGCCTGCGCTTCCATGTGCTCTTTGACGCAGGCGCAGAGCAAGGTAATGTTTGTTTTGGGCCCGCGCGCCTGTCCCGCCTCCTGACCCTGATGTCAGCGCCTTTGCTCACCCTGCTCTGTGTTATGCTGTATACTTAGAGCAGGGCGGGAATCTGGTGCTGGCGCAGTAGCTCTTCAAAAGCAGGGCTTCTGATAAGCATGCCAGCGCCAGATTCCTGCCCTGCTCTATGTATAGGAGGCGGGACAGGCGCGCAGGCCCAAAACAAACATTACCTCGCTCTGCGCCTGCGTCAAAGAGCACAAGGAGGCGCATGCGAGGATGGCTCCACACACATGAGGGAGGCGGCGAGGAGAAGCAAGGAGGCAGCACAGAGAGGCACGGGGCAGCAATGGCCCCCGTGAATAGAGCTGACTCCAGCCCCAGGGAATGCCCTCCTGATTCCAAAGCAGTGAGTTTTCCTACGTTTGGTGCTGTTCCTATTTCTGTCCTATATATTTGGTAGCTTAGAAGCAGAGGATGTAGTCCTAAGTCTAAGTTTTGTTAGACTTTGAATACAAAGGTCATAAATGGACCAAACCTGAACAAGGGTTGCTTATAAAAGCAATGCATGGAGTATATATATATATATATATATATATATATAAAGACAGTGCCTTGTGAAAGTATTCAGCCCCCTATGTATATATACAGTGCCTTGTGAAAGTATTCAGCCCCCTATGTATATATACAGCGCCTTGTGAAAGTATTCAGCCCCCTATGTATATATACAGTGCCTTGTGAAAGTATTCAGCCCCCTATGTATATATACAGTGCCTTGTGAAAGTATTCAGCCCCCTATGTATATATACAGCGCCTTGTGAAAGTATTCAGCCCCCTTGAACTTTTCACCCTTTTGCCACATTTCAGGCTTCAAACATAAAGATATAAATTATAATTTTTTTGTGAAGAATCAACAAGTGGGACACAATCGTGAGGTGGAACCAAATTTATTGGATATTTTAAACTTTTTTAGCAAATAAAAAACTGTAAAGTGTGGCGTGCAATATTATTCGTCCCCTTTACTCTCAGTTAGTGATGGGTGAATCCTAAATTACTCGGAATCGCTTGACTCTAGCGAGTCCGAGCACAGGACTCGCTACTCGTTGCGAGTCTAGCGAGTCCAATGTTAATGAATGGGGAAGCGAATAATAGCGAGTAGTGTGAGATTTACAAATCACAGATGTGTCTAGGAAGCTTCAGCCTGAAGCAATCTTAGTTTGTCAGAGACTCTGATTGCCATTGATTTGCATTGGACTCGTTTACTGTGCAAGTAATCGCTGGGAAACTCGCACAGATAAGAGTCCAGCTGTCTTCTCTGTGCAGGCTGCCGCAGCTCCAGGGTCCTAGAGCCCGCCTGCTGCCTGATGTAGCAGAGCTGAGATTGTTCTCAGTCTGCTCATTCCCTGTGCATAGACATCTATATCTATGCACAGGGGATGTAGCAGAGAGGACATCGCGTTTTGGACTGCGTTGGACGGAAGAGGATTTTTTTAATTAAAGATGGAGTCCCTAATGGCTTTTTTTTTATTTCTATAAAAATTTTTCTCTGTGTTGTGTTTTTGTTAAAACAATTTAATAGAAATTCATGGCGGTCATGTCTAATATTGGCGTGACCGCCATAAATTTCGGGCTTAGGGCCAGCTGATAATACAAAGCTTGCCCTAACCTCTTTATTACCCAGCGTGCCACCGCCACCAGGGCCGCTGGAAGAGCGGGGTTCAGCACCAGAGGATGGCGCTTCAATGAACGCTCCATCTTCTGGGGCGGCTGCGGGCTGCAATTTGCAGTGGGGGGTGCCCAGAAAGCTTGGGCATCCCTGCGCTGCGGATTCCAGCCCCCAGCTGCTTAGCTGTGCCTGGCTAGACATAGAAATTGCGCGGAGCCCCACGCATTTTTTTTTAATTATTTCATGAAATTCATGAAATAATTAAAAAAAAAGGGCTCCCCTATATTCTTGTGTCTGGCCAGGTACAAATAGGCACCTGGGGGTTGGGGGCAGCCCGTCGCTGCCTGCTGGATCCGGCTGGTTCCAGAAATACGGCGAAGCCCATGTAATTTTTTTTCTGAAAAATCAATAAAACAATCCTAAAAAAGGGACTGCATCTTTATTAACCCCTCGCCCATGGTCCAGGGGTTAATAAAGATGCAGTCCCTTTTATTTACATTGTTTTATGGATTTGTCAGAAAAAAATTTCACGTGGGCTTCGCCGTATTTCTGGAAACAGCCGGATCCAGCAGGCAGCGACGGGCTGCCCCCAACCCCCAGGTGCCTATTTGTACCTGGCCGGACACAAGAATATAGGGGAGCCCTTTTTTTTAATTATTTCATGAATTTCATGAAATAATAAAAAAAAAAATGCGTGGGGCTCCGCGCAATTTCTATGTCTAGCCAGGTACAGCGAAGCAGCTGGGGGCTGGAATCCGCAGCGCAGGGATGCCCAAGCTTTCTGGGCACCCCCCGCTGCAAATTGCAGCCCGCAGCCGCCCCAGAAGATGGCGCATTCATTGAAGCGCCATCCTCTGGCGCTGAACCCCGCTCTTCCAGCGGCCCTGGTGGCGGTGGCACGCTGGGTAATAAAGGGGTTAATACCAGCTTTGTTATACAAGCTGGTATTAAGCCCGAGATTCTTAATGTCAGGCCACGTTTGACCGGGCCACTAAGAATCTCCAATAAAGGGTTAAAAAAACACAACACAGAGAAAATTTTTTATTTGAAATAAAAAAAAAAGCCATTAGGGACTCCATCTTTGATTAAAAAAATCCTCTTCTGTCCGACGCAGTCCAAAACGTGATGTCCTCTCTGCTACATCCCCTGTGCATAGATATAGATGTCTATGCACAGGGAATGAGCAGACTGAGAACAATCTCAGCACTGCTACATCATCTCTGTGAGCAGGCGGGCTCTAGGACCCTGGAG
This sequence comes from Allobates femoralis, assembly GCA_033576535.1. NCBI lineage: Eukaryota > Metazoa > Chordata > Amphibia > Anura > Aromobatidae > Allobates > Allobates femoralis. The sequence goes on from JARQOC010000001.1 coordinate 611,828,840, forward strand.
CTGCGGCAGCCTGCACAGAGAAGACAGCTGGACTCGGCTCGCAAAGTAACAGCAGTTACTTTGCGAGTTTCCCTGCTATCACTGGCACAGTAGCCGAGTCTAATGCAAGACAATGGCAATCCTAGTTTTGTCAGCGTTTGCCATTGATTTGCATTGGACTCGTGCGAGTAAACGCTGGGAAACTCGCAGAGTACCGAGTCCTGCGAGTCCCTTACTACTCGCCGAGTAACGAGTCCTAGCGAGTAGATTCGCCCATCCCTACTCTCCGTGCAGCAAACTCACTCCAGAAGTTCAGTGAGGATCTCTGAATGATCCAACGTTGTCCTCAATGACTGGTAATGATAAATAGAATCCACCTGTGTGTAATCAAGTCTCCGTATAAATGCACCTGCTCTGTGATAGGCTCAGGGTTCTGTACCAAGTGCAGAGAACATCATGAAGAACAAGGAACACACCAGGCAGGTCCGAGATACTGTTGTGGTGAAGTTTAAAGCCGGATTTGGATACAAAAAGATTTCCCAAGTTTTAAACATCTCAAGGAGCCACTGTGCAAGCGATCATATTGAAATGGAAGGAGTGTCAGACCCCTGCAAATCTACCAAGACCCGGCTGTCCCTCTAAACTTTCATCTCGTACAAGGAGAAGACTGATCAGAGAAGAGGCCAAAAGGCCCATGATCCCTGTGGATGAACTGCAGAGATCTACAGCTGAGGTGGGAGAGTCTGTCCATAGGACAACAATCAGTCGTACACTGCACAAATCTGGCCTTTATGGAAGAGTGGCAAGAAGAAGCCATTTCTCAAAGATATCCATAAAAAGTCTGGTTTGAAGTTTGCTACAAGCCGCCTGGGAGACACCAAACATGTAGAATAAGGGGCTCTGCTCAGAGGAAACCAAAATCAAACTGTGGCCACAATGCAAAACGATATGTTTGGTGTAAAAGCAGCACAGCTCATCACCCTGAAAACACCATCCCCACTGTCACACATGGTGGTGGCAGCATCATGGTTTGGGCTTTTCTTCAGCAGGGACAGGGAAGATGGTTAAAATTGATGGGAAGATGGACGGAGCCAAATACAGGACCATTCTGGAAGAAAACCTGCTGGAGTCTGCAAAAGACCTGAGACTGGGACGGAGATTTATCTTCCAACAAGACAATGATCCCAAACATAAAGCAAAATCTACAATGGAATGGTTCAAAAATAACCGTATCCAGGTGTTAGAATGGACGAGTCACATCCAGACCTGAATCCAATGGAGAATTTGTGGAAAGAGCTGAAAACTGCTGATCACAAACGCCTCCATCCAACCTCACTGAGCTCCAGCTGTTCTGCAAGGAAGAATGAGACAAACCCCAAGAGACTGCAGCTGTAATCACAGCACAAGGGGGCGCTACAGAGGATTAACTCAAGGGGACGAATAATATTGCACGCCCCACTGTTCAGTTTTTTATTTGTTAATGTTTAAAACGTCCATTAAATTTGGTTCCACTTCATGATTGTGTCCCACTTGTTGTTGATTCTTCACAAAAATATTAGAATTTATATCTTTATGTTTTGAAGCCTGAAATGTGGCAAAAGATTGAAAAGTTCAAGGGGCCAAATACTTTCACAAGGCACTATATATATATATATATATATATATATATATATATATATATAAGCAACCCTTGTTCAGTTTTGGTTCATTTATGACATTTGTATTCAAAGTCTAAGCTTCTAAGCTACCTAATTGGAAATGGGAATGTGACACCCCTGTATCTGGCCGCCACAGCATGGTATTGCTATAACATCATGTAATGCCATGTGTGATGGAAATTGAGGGTCCCTCTGTTGGATATCTGAAGCAAGCACACACTACCTGATCCCTTATTAGGAGACTGTGCACTTGATGCCTGACTTGGGTATGTGACACACTTTCTGGTGAGAGGAAGGGGTTAGGTGTAGTGTAGTAGGACAGAGTAAGTGAAGGAGAGGTCCATTGAGGAGCCAGCAGGAGCTGCTCTGAAATGACCAGCTGCAAGCAGGGAACCAGTCCCTAGGTAATCCACAATTATAGGATCTGGTGACAGAACTGGATACTGTTTGAGTTTCAAGCTCACCAGCAACTTGAGTAGAGTTCTCTGGAATGTCAGTAGTATAGAGGGTCAGGGAACTGCTATAGGCAGGGTTACCCAAAGGTCCCACAATATGAACCTGACAGGAAGTAACTCACAGCAACCAAAAGGAAGTACTGGAAGCTCAAGCTACAAAGAAATCTAAAATTTAGGAAAGTCAACAGGGAGGCCAATATATACTCAACCAGCAGAGCGGACTACATCTCTCATCAGATTGGCCGGACCACCTGCCTGTTGGTGGATGTTTTACCCTGGATTTGCTACTGAAACTTGCAATGAAAGGTAAAGCAAAGTCTATCCCCAGCTGTCCGCTTCCTCTTCTACACCTTTCACCATTACACTCATCACCTTCCTGGGAGTCAACCTTGGTTGGGAAGGGTTAACCAGATGCAGCACTGTCACCACTTTTCTCCCAGGGATCCCCTGCAGTGCCAGCCTCATTAGTCTGATTACCCCAACTGGCATCACAAACAAACTTAATTCCTACTACTACACCTTTACATGTGCGGTTAGGACCATTACTGCTAAGCATGGCTACCGTGAACCGAACTCTGTCCCAGTTGCTGAGTAATAACCTGGCCCTCACGACTGACACAGGATGGCACATTCTTCTCAACAAAAAAAAAACACTATGTGAAAAGCTGCACTCAAAAGCATTAAGTTGTATTGAGTCAAACTGGTAGCTGGGTAGGACCTTTATTAGTTCCCTGTCACTACCTTCCATAGAGATTCCGGACAGGGTCTGCCATTCTTGTCAGCAACCAGCTGAATTCCCAAAACACCAAAAAAAAGAGAGATCAGGCATCAGCAAACTTGTTGGACCTACTCGGGATATACTGTGCGCTAATCCAAATATTATGTTGTAAGCAACGGAGCACTAAACGTTTCAACAAAATCAGAATATGATTGGGTTAATTGCGTGGACTGCACTAATATCGTCTGTCTGTCATACTTTACCATTAGTTAGGCGCTCATTCCTTACTTCTGCTGCCATAGCTATGGAGAAGAATTCAGGTAACGTTGGATTTCTCCATTGTCTTCCCCTCTGGTCATTTTTGCATACACAATTATGTGCCATATATGATCCCAAAGCCATGTGCTCCTGAAGAATCTGTAAATGGTGTTATGTCACTATGACATACAGTTGTGGCCAAAGATATAGACACCCCTGCAATTCTGTCAGATAATACTCAGTTTTCTCCTGAAAATGATTGCAATCACAAATTCTTTGGTTTTATTATCTTCATTTAATTTGTCTTCAATGAAAAAACACAAAAGAGAATGAAGCAAAAAGCAAAACATTGATCATTTCACACAAAACTCCAAAAATGGGCCTGACAAAAGTATTGGCACCCTCAGCCTAATACTTGGTTGCACAACCTTTAGCCAAAATAACTGCTATCAATCGCTTCCGGTAACCATCAATGAGTTTCTTACAATGCTCTGCTGGAATTTTAGACCATTCTTCTTTGGCAAACTGCTCCAGGTCCCTGATATTTGAAGGGCGCCTTCTCCAAACTGCCATTTTTAGATAAGGAGAGGAGACTGCTGCTGTACATAACTGATTCAAGCATTATATGCCCACCTGAGTGGGTGGAAGGTCTCTAGAGGGAGTGGGCAACCCCTGGAGACATTACAGAAGCATTTATTAATAAAAATAAAAGTTTACACAAACACAGAACACTTTGCTTATCCCGGCGGCAGCAAAGTATATGCGGGAACCGCATTGCTCAGGATTACACATCCTGAGCAATCTGGTTCCCGCATTGCAGATGTTACAACTGCTCCAAAAACTGCAGCCTGCATGATTTTTCACGCAGGCTGCAGAGCCGGAAACCGGATTGCTTGTGAAGCAATCCGGTTTTTATCATAGGCTCCTATTAGGAGTGTTTCCTGATCCGGTTTTGAGCTTTTTAAAAGCTCAAAACCGGATCAGGTTTTAAAAAAAAAATCCGGATGTGTGACCCTAGCCTAAATAGTCCCTCCCAAGATGTGATAGGGCCAACAAAATGAGGAAATGAAAACACCTGAATAGAAATAAAGTGGAAAGCAAGACAAAGGAAAGGCAGACGAGAGAACTATCAGCAATTGGGCAAAGACAATATAGACAATACAGGCTGTTGTCCAATAAAGAGGGAAATTGACCACACAACCAGTGGTCAACAGATCAAGCCCTGGGGTCAAGGGAGGCATGACAGAATGTAACTGTGTTATTCTTATCTTCTTTATGGAATAATTACCATCAAATAAGTCTCTGAAGTGGATTACTGTCATTTTCCTTGGTGAAAATGGAAAATCATCGCTTCAGTATCCAGTATCCATTCAGAAAGGATAACGAGCAATATGGGCCCAGAGTGTTCTCAGTCAAAAAGGGCACATTAAATTGCTGCATAAGGACACAAAATATATACTAGGGAGGAAGATACATCTGCCAACCGGGCCAACAAAAAGGCAATCATTTAAGTAATGTGTGACAGCTGAAGAACCAGTTTCAAATAAAGTTACCAGTTCCTAGAAAGAGATATAAACTGCAAAGTAATGACACAAAATGGAACAGCCCAGGGGTAAACACATATTATATTACATAAAGTCATCTAATTTGTATCCCAAGAGGTGGTAACATTGGTGGAGCGCCAGTAACAGTCTGAAAGCTGATTCTAGGCCAGATTTATCTCAGGATGAGTAAAGACGATCAACGTTATCAGAAGTGGCGTAACTTGAAGCTCATGGACCCTGATGCAAAAGCTCCAATGGGGCCCCCAATTATTGCAAATCATTAATGGCATTAGTCTTTTTCTATAGGTCAGAGGGACTTTTGGTGCCCCCAGGCTCCAGGGCCTGAGTGTGATTACAAACTCTGCACCTATTGTAGTTACGCCCATGGTTATCAGTGTTTTTGATGTAGCGTGTTTTTGCTGTGTTGTACAGTACAAGCACATTGGATGGGATTCATAGGAATCGAACACCACCTGTGCTTCTTTTAACACTGCATAAACATGCACACAGAACGGGTTTTCGAACAGCACCATGTCAATTTATTGTTGCAGAGATGCTCGTGTTCTCGGCAAGAGAATATAGCAAAAATATAACATTCTCCCGCAGGGAGTTAGCATCTTCGCAAGAGAAAACACACTATGTCATGTCTAGAACGCTACCTCACTCGGATCATGTGCACTTACCCTAATAGTGCCCAGTTGTCTGCAGGATAAACAAGTGCAACAGGTCTTCAGCTATTCCATCATTCACCAACGTGCCCTTTGGGAAGGATATGTGGTGGCTGGTGAGGAATTTCCCTGGTTCCTTCTTGGATATTACATCCAATTGGGGAACCCTAAAGTCATAGAAGGGGGGTTGGTTTAAAGCGTCCTCCAGTTCAATGTCGGCCAAGTAGCATGTGCATGAAAGGGTTAACATGGTGTCATTAGGTGAAGGCACACACTAGTTGCCTTGACACCCTACTGACGCCATTACCTGGCTGAAGAGTCAAGAGTCATAATACCACCATGCAGAACTGTAAACAGTACCTTTGGCCCCTCAAATCCCTGCATATTTAAAGTAACCGGATGATGTGGTAGCAATTGACAGGGAAGGGGAACTATCACAGATGGAATTTCTGTAGATAATGTTAGGATTGGTGGCACTTAATTTGGTGTGGATGAGACACCCAACTCTCATGATGTTGGGCGATTGGGCTGCTGGAATTTGGATGGCTGCAGGAAACCCATCCGTAGAGGATTACAGTGACCTCCAGAGTGAGGATCTAGATTGTCTAGAATGATTTGAGCTTCTAGAGACCCTAGAACAGTAGTATGCGCTGTGTAGTGTGGAGTATACATTTGGTCTATGGACAGTAATGGTGTATATACTTTTCATTTAACTTTTTTAACAGCCTTCATCTAGCCATGGCAACTTGATAAATGAAAGCTGTGTAGGAAGATTGGTCTTGTGCATCCTAGATAGCTTACCAGGGTTGTTCCCAAGCCTAGATAGGTCCACCAGGGCCTTCTTCACCATTTTCTTAATAGTATCAAGCCATGGGGGTTTCTGGTCTTGGTCTTCACCCTGTACCTTCTGTTCTTCCCACCATGATGTCCTCCTCCAGTGATTTCTCTCTTCGTATGATGTGTAGACAAGTCGTATCTTGGTGATCCTTCCTTCCAGTGACATGTCTGGCTTAATTGGTTCCAGAATTAGTGTTTTTTCTTCTTGCCATCCATGGTATTAATAACATCCTCCAGCACCAAATGTTGAGGGCGTTGATTATTCTTCTGTCTTCTTGCTTCGATACGTTACTTCATTGGATAGGAGTCCCATATTGGAGCTTTCCATCTTGACTCTCCGTAATAAGTTCTTCATTCCATCTACGCTTATTGCTATCAGTGTTGTATTATCTGCATAGATTGTTGATGATAAAGACTTAGGCTAGGGTTGAAACCTTGAAAACGTTTTTGCCATCAGTTTGTTAACTTTTTTTGTCTAAGTCCAAAAACGGATACCGTTACCGGATGGTGCACTTAACGGTCACTGCGTTTTTCAAAAACACATGCCTTTTTGTTCAGCATCCAAAAAACGCTGCATCCAATGTTTTTGGGTGCAGTAAAAAAAACGCATGCGTTTTTTTAACATGTGGCCCTATGGGTAACGCATGCATTAACGCATGGTGCATATAGGTACCATCCGTTAACACATATGCGTTTTTTGTGAAAAAATGACCAAAAAACTTTCAGATGCACTGAAGGCTCAAAAGCAGCCTAAAAAAACCAGATTTGTTATTTGAAACACTAAAAAACGGATTGGCATGTGTGACCCTAGCCTTATACACTATTCATATGTAATCTCCAATCTCTGTTATTTTAGTAGACATATACAGTGGTGTGAAAAACTGTTTATCCCCTTCCTGATTTCCTATTCTATTGCACGTTTGCCATACTTAAATGTTTCACATCACCAAACAAATGTAAGTATTACACAAAGGTTACATCAGTAAATACATGTAAATTGTGGCACCCCTGCAGAGATTGCCACAGGACCCACCGGTGCAGGGAAGGATGTACATCTTGGCACACACAGCACCTTCCACCCCAGGCCTGAAGGGGGAGCTCCACTTTCTCCTTAAAGCCAGATCCCCTAGAAAGACCCAGACCTGAGGGGAGGAGTCAGTCAGTCAGAGAGTCGGGGAGTGAGAGTTGAGGAGTCAAGAAGGAGGAAGAGCTGGTTGCTGGGACCAAATCAGAAAAGACTGACACCGGGGCTGTGTAGTACCCTAGAAAGGGACGGAGACAAGTGGAAAGTTAGAAAATTCTTGAAAGAGGGGACCATAATAATTGCCCTTTAGACACCGGAGTCCGAAGCTGCTGTTGATCCAGTCATAGCAGAGAAAGCCCGGACAAACAGGAGGATTCAAATCCCCTGGAGCCCAGGAGGCCGAGACCCCAAACCTGACTAAACACAGGACCAGGGACTCAAGGAAAGGAGTAGGGATCCCCACAGAGAGGTCCTCATCATCAGTTGTGGAGTATCATCCTGAGAGAGGAAGAGAGAAAGCGGCAGGTTCAGCTTGAGGCAGGACTTTCCCAAAATGACCACATACGCAAATAGAGGATTCTTCATAACTTTCAAAGGTGAACGTCCCAAACTGCTCAAGCCACCTCAAGTCCCAACAAAAGTTGAGAAAAGTATTCTAGGAGTGATACCTTTACCTGAGTAAATGCAAAATGCTGTTTTATTAATCAATGTTATTATTAAGGGAAAAAGAAATCCAAACCTACAGGGCCCTGTGTGAAAAAGTGATTGAAACAGGGGTTTATCACCTCTTTTGGAAGCTGTGTTCAATTCCCCTATCCACACCAGGCCTGAATAATGCCACACCTGTTCTCAATCAAGAAATCACCTAAATAGGACCTGCCTGACAAAGTGAAGTAAACACCTTCATTTATCAACTGCATTTTGTGATTACTTGTGTTATCTTTATCTAATATTTAGACTTGGTTGGTGATCTGAGTGTGACAAACAAGAGATCAGGAAGAGGGCAAATACTTTTTCACACCACAGTAGCTATAGAAATATTTGACCTATGTCTCACCATTATAGATGATATAATCAACATACTTCTTGAGAAGTTGCTTCCCCCTAGGCCATCAGTGTTTGCTTTATTCCTGGGTTCACTGACATTTGAGCCTAGTTATAAGATGTGCAAAAGTAATCCTGTCTGCTTCTTAGGGCGGACATACGATTGGTGCAACTTGTGCAGCCGCATTTGGACCCAAGAGGACAGACAGCGCATTTCTACCTTCAACACTGCACAGAAAGGGTGCACTATGATCAACTATTGGGTCCACATAGTGTTCCAACGTAAGGGCCCCTCTTCTTTCTCTGCTGGTCCTTGTCCCAAAGGCCCCTTTGAAATATAAGATGGACATGAGTATTATAAATGGCACATGCTCAGAGAAGGTCCGTTACCGGTTTTGCATTACAATCTAGAAACTTTACGCTCCGACGATGCTAGGGTCGGGGCTTGCGTAACATTATTGTGCTACATAAGCCGCTAATGGGCCGATTCACTCCCAATTCCTTCAGAAGAAACTGATGCCCGGAAAAAGTGAGAGAACTGCTGTCACTTTCTGACTTGATTTCACTTTATCCCCTGGTAGTGAGAGTGAAACAGCCTGTTAGTGGCTGCTGATTGGCTGCAGGGTTCACATGACACAAAAAAGTCAAGTGAGCCTGGGAGACCTTACACCGATACACCGCTGGAATACAAACGGGACAGGAGGTAAGTACAGGCTGTTTTTATTTTACATGGGGAATATAGTAATTGAGAAGGAGATATCTGCACAGTGGACAATCCCTTTAAGTTACATCTGTAATTACACCCCATGAACACAGAAGCTACAATGCTCTATCAAAGCGAGGACTGCTATATGAGTTGGAGCTTACGTGGTTTTCAGTTTGCTCTGCTTTCTGTATACATATCCTCAGGGGATACAATGATAACTTAAAGAATGTAGAGATATCGCAGTCTACCGCGAGCAAAAATAACCGGATTTGCATGTCTTGCCTTGTTTATCTAAGATCCATTTTCAATATACTGTCATTTATACTGTGATATATTATGTATGTCCTGGGAAGTTATATGGCGCACAAGTCATACTCTTTAAAGGCCTGAATAGTTGTTTTCAGAGCTCCGTATAATGGAGTGGCGGTTGACCACCGTTTTAATCATTATCTGTGGTATTGTGATGGATAGCTGCGCGCTGTACTCTGCTCTTTCCATCAGTCCTATAGACTATGAATAGAGCTGTGGTATGCACGGTTGTAGTCTGCCATCTTGAACAGTCCTACAGACTATAAATGTAATTATGGTATGCTCGTCTTCACATATTTCCAGCAATCCTACAGACAATGAATGTGGGGCATCTCATTATTATTATTATTATTGCCTCTGTTTCAGTGGTCATCAGAAAGTTATCACCTAAAGGGGTTGTCCACTACTTGAACAACCCTTCTCATTCCCCATATTTGCATCCTTAAAATGAAAAAAAAGCTTATACTCACCTCCCTGCCGATGCGTTTCAGCGGTCTTAGTACTCCCTCTCTGTTGGGACCCAATCACCACCGGCTTCCCTCTCCCCGCCTTAGGATGTATGAGTAGTAAGAGCTGAAGCAGGCCAATCACTCCCTCGTATAATATATTAAACATATGACCGAAGGCGGGGGAGAGAAGCTGGCAGAGACTGGGCACGGGGCTTGCACCTCATGTGAGCATCGGGAGAGACATTACCAGTACTGCTGAAATGGCAACAGCACGGGAGGTGAGTATAAGCATTTTTATTTTAATGGGGGCAATAATGAGGATTTAGAAAGGGTTGTCCTAGTAATGGACAACCTCTTTAAGCTATGAAAATGATATTTTTCTTTCTTAGTGTAAACCTTTAAAATCCAGGTTCTTCATCTTATTATGCCATATCCTAAATTACTGTAATAGAGTGAAAGAGTGATCACCACCACCTAAATATCGTAAAATAATTGTGTTATATTGACGATAATAGAAAAAAATTGGAGTCCGGCTTAACAGGACTGGATTTTCCTTTTCTTTTTCTTTTTCATAAGAAAATATAGCGCATAGAAAAGAAAAACTTACATGGTGGACATGACATCAACGCGTTTCATCTGCATAGCAGTCTTACTCATGAGTCATGATGTTAATCGACGCATTCTTAAGTTGCTGAATTGATTTACACGTGCATTGTAAGAACATGCGAGCTGCAGGTGATTTATATAACAAAGGGATAACAGGGGGAAGATCAGGGAGGGGCTTCAGCTATATATTGGCCTGTTGAGACCTATAACACCAAAGAGCCTGTAGTTACAGCACAGGGAGCATCAGCCGGATAACGTGCGGTCTGAATCTTGATAGCAATATCCACCATTATGTGATTGGTTGATGTGATTCTGTGCGTTGTAGGGTGATATTTCAGACAGGGCGGACCTACCGTGGTGCAGCTGGTTCAGCTGCACCAGGGCCCCGACTGGGTAGGGGGCCCCTCAAGCCTGCAGGGGGGCCCCCATCCGACCCCCATGTCCCTGTGTCAGAGGAGAGGGGGTTAACTGAGGGAAGCTTCCTGCTTCCCTCGGCTGATCCCGCCCCTCCTCTCCTCTCCAGCCCGGCACCCAGAACTACAATGCGGCGCAGGTAAGAGCCGCACGATCCCCTCTGACAACCCCCCCGCTCCTCGCCTGATGCTGCCAGCACCCAGCCCCCCCCCCCCCGATCTCACCTGACTCTCCAGCACCGACCTTTTCCCCCCGGTCCTCACCTAAGGCTGCACCAGGGCCCGGCAGGCTGAAGGTCCCCACTGATTTCAGAAACTGAAGCTCACTACCGTACGGCATCCTCCATACAGTCCAGATTTGGTGCCGTCTGACTTCCATCTGTTCCCGATAATGAAAGAAGATCTGCTGGGACTTCACTATGCATCTGATGAAGAAATGAGAGTGGATGATGGTTGAAACAGTGTCAACTTCTTCCATGACGGCTTCAGAAAACCTATTCATCGTTGGCAGAAGTGTATCCAATTGTCTGGTGATATTATGGAAAAGTGAATATCGGTAATTAAAGAGCACTACTAAGGATTATTTCTGCATTTGATTTATTAAAATATTCAAACCAAGTTATGAAGGTGGAGGCATTACTTTTCATTCAACTCTCGTATTACCAATAGATTAGGGTCCAATCATTGATCATCAAAGATCTCCTGATAATGATTTATGAGATTTTTTCTTAGAAGAGCATCTGGTATGTGTTGAAGTTTATGCACAGAGGCTTATTCGGAGTGGCGCTGTGTAAACTAAATACTGGAGTGGGCCATGTAGTAACAGATGTGACGCCCGAGGACATTGCTTGTCCTTCAGATGGGTTCTCGCCTTCAGATGTCTATGAGGATAAAAGGAAACGCAAACGATATATGTTCCTCTGGAAGGTATAAAATATGGAGCAAACTGGACAAGAAGTTTCAGTTACTCCACTAACTATGGTGGCTCAGTGGTTAGCACTGCTGCTTTGTAGCACTAGCAGCCTGGGTTGAAATCCCACCAAGGATGACATTTGCCATGAGTTTGCATGTTTGTCATGATTTCACCACTCAAGGTGTCCTAGGGCCACAGTGAGTGATAGCTCAACCGCCCAATCAGAGGAAGGGTTGTGCTTGGGCTGTATTATTAGTGATAGCCCAACCACCCAATCAGAGGCACAGGCATGCTAGGCTGTATTGTGAGTGACAGCCCAATTTACCCAATGTGGCCAGGTCTGTGGTTTCCTTCCATGTGTCGCTCGTTCAGGGGGATTATGTGGACTTTTTAGCTGGCCAAAAATGGTAAGACCATTGCCAGTTGTAGCTTTTGCTTGAAGGTGGGTGCACCTAGTGCTTAGTGTTCTGCTTTTCTCATCTTTGTTGCCTGACCTTGGATTTTGCATTTTGACTCTTCTTTGATTAATACTTTTCCTTTATGTAGTTCGACCTTTAATGCCTGACCCTGACTTGCTCTGATTATTCCATTGCCTTAGCCATTTGCCTTTGATGTGCTCTCTGGTATTTGACCCCGGACTCCTTTTAGATATCAATAATCAGAAAAAATATTAAAATGTGCATCTACAGTTTTAAAAATGTGATAAAAGTCAGCGTCACATCCTAATTCCTATGGTTAAAACTTCCCCTAGTGGTATAAATAAGAAAAAGGGTAAATAAAATAATAATAATTTTCATACACACAGTAGAGTACACAGCAGCGGGCCACACACACACACAGTAGAGTACACACTTCTACATGCACAGTAGATGTGCACACTACTCTTCGCATGCATATACACACCTCAGCACTACTACCACCGCGCTACAACACACACACACGCACACACAGACACGCGCACACAGACACACACACACCACACACACACACAGACAGTGCACGACACGCGCACACAGACACACACACATTAAGCAGCCATTATGGCTATATTTACAGTTCCACAGAATAATGCCTTGTGAACACTCACATCAAACATATCTATGAAAGCGAGGACGTCTGTCTGTGTTGGCCCTTGCATGGTGTCCAGGTAACCATGTCCCTTCTATGTTTTCTCTGTACACATCTTCAGGGGATATAACAATGACCTATTAAATGCACAATTATTATATTTTGCCAAGAGCTGAATAACCTACTGTCATTCAGATGTGCAGGAGAATAAAAGGAAATATTGTAGATGTGTCCTCGAAACAATATTATCTGTACATGGAAACACTGAGTGACCATTGTTCTCTATTGACATTGTCTTTTTCCAAGCACCAGTACATAATAATAACTTTTTTTTTTTTTTGCAAAGTTTATGCTTTATGGGGCTGGATACTCCCCTCCGCACGATGAGCACAAGGCCTGGAACCTGCAGTGACCTTCGTTGAATAGCCAACAGTATTCTGGTGTTCTGAGGTGCGTGGGGCCTGAAGAATGATTCGAGGGTAGGTGGATGGACATGAAAGGACTGGGCTTTTTGTGTCATCATGAGCCTTAGCCAAGCCACAGTGGCCTTGACATCCCATCCCAGTTGTGGACGGAGAGCCAAACGACGACGGAAATCCTCGTCATATTTCCACCAGGCGGAGCCCCTGTGGGTATTGTATGAGTTGTATATTAAATCAAAATAAGTAAAACTAAACTCTGGGTGTTTTTGACCCATGACGCACCCCAAAACAAAAAATGCATGCATCCAATGTTGATGTTTTGGCAACTTTTGGCTTGCGGTCGAATGGCCGGTCCACCGGTCGCCTTTGCCTGTCTACAGTATTCTGCTCTGCCGACACCAGGGACCAGATATCTACGTAATCGTTGACCCAAATTTTTTCCATAGTTTCTTGGCTTAAATGTGTCCCTAACGAGGGGGACCCCCCAATAAAACATGTCCTTGTGCAGGTCAGGATCGCGGCGCTGGCGGCACAGGCTGCCAACAGTAATATCATAAAGAGAGGACGGTATCTGGACATCTTACCAGGCATCTACTCAAAACGACATTTAAAATCACGCAAAACCGAGTATATCTATGCCTATATTTAGTAAAAACCACTTAAGTCCACACAAGTGTATAATGCAGCAAGTAATTATAATTGACACGAGACAAATAACACATAATTTAGTGCAGTGGTATAAGATAACAAGTGTAACATCGGACAGTGCAAGGATAGGAAAGGAGAAAGACATGGCAGTGGAGGGAAGGAAAAATGTCCATGGTATGGCGAGCCTAGCAACTACTGTCCAGTCCCGATGGGGAGGTGGAATATTGATATAAGGTAGTGACAATCACTATACCAGTGCCATTCCCATCCACAACCCTAAAGTGCAATATCAGTTACTAAGCTTCACCTACCCATTGTGATGGTGTCCTCCTTCTTAGCAGCACGTGTCACAGCCCAACACGTGTTTCGCATGTGGCTGCTTCAGGGGGCAGCCACACAGAAACACGTGTTGGGTCTGTGACACGTGCTGCTAAGAAGGAGGACCCCATCACAATGGGTGCCAGACTACAATCCCCCCTTTCTTGTTACGAAGCGAGCTAAGCTATGGTTGATCTTTCTTCGTGACCTCTCTAAGGCCGAGGAATCCCTGGCTCCTCTCCAAACTATTCTGGGCACTATCTCCGACCAAACTATGACCAACTTGCTGAAGAAACTACGCACCTGTCTAGGTCAGTCTGCATGATGGCTACAGCTCCACCCTCCTTAAGTGTTCCAGGTCATTTCCCCCGCATGAATCAGTAAAACTACCGGGCTGCTAGCATTTTTTGCGATATTAACTGCTTCAGACAAGTGAGCCCGTGTATGTCTCTCTATTCTATTTGTATTCCATGGAAGTCGAGTGCTCTTCAGCCCGGACGTACTTCTTGAGAACCTGCTCTCCCCTCAGGGACTGTGCACAAGCCCTGAACTCAGGCAAAAATGCACAGCTACAGTAAAAGGTCGAAGTAAATATGTGAAAAGTCAAACTCCCATCAGAGTTGGCAACACATAATGCAATATTACATCAGCAACTATTTTGTGACTATACAGACTCAGGGACCCACAGATACCTTTGTGTTTTGCATATGTACTGAAAAGCTGTATGTTCCATAAAGTTTATGTGGTCACCCATTGATTAAAGGTTAAGGCTGCTCCCTAAAACCCATTAGCCAAATAAGGATATTGATAGTAGATGTTTTGTGTATTCGGGGCATAATAAAAGGGCTTGTAGAAAGGAAGTCAGCAGGCGAGTCCTATAGTAGGAGGAAATATCAGGAACCAAAGCCCCATTCTAAATTGTTGGGACCCTGAGGAGTCGGCCTAGCATCTGGACTGTGGAGCAGAATGTCAGCCAAGCGTGTTCTCCCAGTGTAGGTGCATGATGTCCGCCCATGGCGTATACTCAGACAGCAGCGTTCCTCTCTGGTAAAGGTTTGGTGGTAGCAAGCAAAGGTCCAAAGACGGACAGATCTCCGCTCTGAGCGCAGTCAAGGAAAATCCCTTGGGTAGGGATGAGATGGGCTAACAGACTCCATAAAGCCATGGTGTGCATTGGTGATGCTCAGGGGCGCAAGTTCAGAAGAGCAGTTCGGAGCAGCTTGCAGACAAATGTGTCAATGTAAATAGTCCACCTCCAGCTCATATATTTATTGTTATAGTAAAGAAACCTTAAAAGCCTTTTATTGACTCTGTAAATATTTTGTCCCTTGATGAGGGTGCCAAAGAAATGAACTGTCATATGAGAGGAGATGGCTGGGGCAGGATTTGTCGTGCCAGGGCTTTGCCTCGCCATTGACTACACTGGGCCCCTGGTGTCAGCGTCTCTACAAGTACACAGCTCCCCTTCAGTGCCGCCACAGCTGAACTGAAGCATTACAGTGTCCTTTCACATCATTGAGCACTATGTGTAATGCAGGGCAGGATAGGTCCTCCAGAAGGGGTAATGCCCTCTGTGACTGCTCTCTATTCTGGCCATAAAATGAAGAGCCTAAATTGAGCATTTCCTTGATTAATGTATGGTTAATAATGTTTGGCTACTAATTTACCTGTGAAGGTGAATGGAAATGGATTTTCCAAATGGAACAACCACTTTAATCCTTTGTTGAACAGAAAAATTCAATATGGTGCCCTATGAAAAGTTTAAATTCCATCTTTTCCTTCTTACCATGTGTCCTACAATGTCAGCTGAACTCACCAACTTTAGACAGACGAGCTAACCATCTAGTGTCCATGGGGGCAGCCAAAGGGCTGAGGGGAGAGAAGGGTTTGCAGTGCTAGATTCTTTCATTCCCAAGGAAGATAACCTATATCCACAGGTGTTAAGGCTCCTATACGTATTAGCAAAAAGTAATTGAAACCCACCAATCAGATGACCAGCTAATTAGTATGGGGGCCCCCTCATTCTCACAGATGATATCAGGGGAGATAAGAGTTGGGTAGTTTGAATTATAATATCCAACACCTATTTCCGGCAGTGGCATTCTCCTCTTTCCCAACTGAAACCAAATGAGCGCTCGGCTAAGCCAAAGATTTATGCATGTGGGAGAGTCAGGAAAACAGATATCACATGGCTATGGCCAGCTGTAGAGAAAGTCCTAGTTCCTGCTCCCAATTGAGAACCCATGCAACAATACTATGGATGTTGTGCTGAATTTCTTCTAACGTTAGAAGATATCCATCACAACGTCCATAGTATTGTGACTATGATTAAGAACTGAGGAGTTTGAAAAACATAATTGTGACTCCAAAGTCCCACTGTAAGGCTTTTAATTTGACCACAGTAAACGGAATGTTAAAGATTTTTCACAATACTATGGACGTTGTGCTGGATTTCAGCTGCCGAACTTCAATTTGTGCACCGCCTTGGTGTGGACCTCCTAATGGAATACTACACGGTGAGCTGAATTTCTATTTTATATATATAAGTGCTATGCATGTTCCTGTATTGGGGCTTGAAAGTTACAGTTGTCTGCCAAATGAGTATTCAATTAATCAACAGTCAAATCAACAATGAAGTCACTGGACGAGGTTTTCACATCAACGAACATCTCACTGGTGATGAAGACACGGCTCGTACATAGTCTGGTCTATTCTATAGTAACATCTCACTGGTGATGAAGATGCGGCTCGTACATAGTCTGGTCTATTCTGTAGTAACATTTCACTGGTGATGAAGACACAGCTCGTACATAGTCTGGTCTATTCTGTAGTAACATTTCACTGGTGATGAAGACACGGCTCGTACATAGTCTGGTCTATTCTGTAGTAACATCTCACTGGTGATGAAGATGCGGCTCGTACATAGTCTGGTCTATTCTATAGTAACATTTCACTGGTGATGAAGATGCGGCTCGTACATAGTCTGGTCTATTCTGTACTAACATATGGAAGTGACACCTGGACGATAAAGGAACAAGACAGAAGAATCAACACCTTCATAATGTGGAGCTGGAGAAGGATGATATCAATACCATGGATGACAAGAAGAACAACCACATCAATACTCTAACAAATCAAGCCAGACATGTCACTGGAAGGAAGATCACCAAGATACGACTTGTCTACACATCATATGAAGAGAGCAATCACTGGAGAAAGACATCATGGTGGGAAGAATAGAAGGAACAAGGTGAAGACCAGCAACCCGATGGCTTAAGACAAACAAGATAATAGTACAGAAAACCCTGGTGGAGAAGATCATGGTGGACCTGACTAGGCTTGGAGAAGAACCCGGTGGGACTGTCTAGGCTTGGAAAAGACCCTAGTGGACCGGCCTAGGCTTAGAGAAGACCCTGTTGGTCCTGTGTAGGCTTGGAAACGACCCTGGTGGACCTATCTAGGCTTGGAGAAGATTCTGGTGGACCTAACTGGGCTGCACAAGATCAATCTTCCTACAGAGCGTTCATCCATCAAGTCGCCATGGCTCCAAAATGAGCTGTAGGTCGTTAAAATAAAATAAATCATCAGCATTTAGACCTCCCAGGGCCCTCTTCTCCATTGTGACTTGTGAACTTCAAAATGCAATACACATCCTCTCTGTACACATCTTACAACATTATTAGTGGATGACATCTTACCATGATAGGTAAGTCAAATATAAATGTGCTTGACTTTCTGAATATAAAAGGTGCACTTAGATGTGATGATCTCCACCCGGCCTGTTAACGAGCTCCGAATAATCAGCGCTTGATCACCGAACTGTGTGTACCATGATGTGTATATGTGGGAGGGAGAATGTGACACTTTTCCACCTTGGGGGCATTTTGCTTTGTTGATTCCAACTTGAAATTTGAACACAATGAAAGTCAATGTGGAATTTTGGAAATGACATGATGATAAGACGTGTGAAATAATGGAATTAACATCTTTAAAAAATCTCAGCACTTACAGCGTCGGCTGCCAGAAACGGGATTTCTCTAAGTGACTCATACTCCAAAGTGAAGAAATCTGGATGTTATGACATTTTTCATCATTAATGTGTCGTCATCCTGTGATTTCTGCAATTCCACCACTTTTCCTTTTCGGTGTTGCAATTTTAATGTTGAGGCATGAATGATTGTAAGTAGAAATTAGAAATCAGCCACCACCCTAGTTTTCGAATTTGATTCGATTAGTCGAATTGGGGGTGTGTTCGTCAAATGTTCGGCGAACACCTTTGAAAACAATGGCAGGCAAATACAAACACATAGAAAACACCTTCTAAGGTGTCCAAAAGGTGATAAACAATCATAAGAAACAACAAACACATGGAAAAGTGACAAGTACATATATAAATGCGAAAAGAGAAGAGGTGGATGAGTAAAAGGAGGAGGAGACACAGATATAGGCAGGTCATGCCCTTCTAAAATCATGTAAAACACAGCAAGGGGATTCCAACAAGAGTCTCCATTTTTTCCAAAAATTTGGGCACAGACACCACTTAAGTGGCATCAATTGCCCCAGAGTTGCAAGCCTAAAATGGTTGGTGACGGTCATGCAGCACATTCAATAATCCACAAACCTTTAGTCTCCCCAAGATGACACAGGGGTAGAATATCACAAGATGACATAGGGGTAGAACGACAAGATCTCCAAGGTGTGAGTGGTGACCTCAGGCCATTTTTCCAGATTGGAAGCCCAAATTGAGCAAGGGTCCAGTTCCACAGTCATGGCATCGATGTTCACTTGAAGATACTCCTGTGAGATTCACTCTGTGTACCACTGGTGTTTTGTGGAAAAGCAGATCTAAGATTGTGTAACAGCCTATGCTGATACTCCTGCATGTGTGAATCCCTTTCTATGGCAGGAATTATTTCGCCAAATTTACTCTTGTACCGGGGATCTAAGAGTGTGGCACCCCAGTAGTCATCATTACTTCGAATTCTGACAATCCGAGAGTCATGTTGCAGGTAGTGCAGCAAGAAGGCGCTCATGTGTCTTGCGCATCCAGGAGGACCAAGTCCTTGTTGTGTTGGTGGCGGCGAGGTAAGAATCACGCTTCCCTCCTCTGCTCTCTCCCCCCAACCTCGCACAACAGAAATGTGATCAAGGTCTCCCTCATCTGCTGAGTCTTCCATGCCCATCGCCAGTTTGTCGTCCACTTCTTCCTCTCCTGCACCTTCCTCAACAGTTTGGCTGCTACCATGCGCTCTCGTTAATCCCTCTCCCCCACCCTCCCATGCCTGCCGCCTTGGTGCTGCTGACCGTCTGGACCTTGGAGATCTTGTTATCCCTTCCACATATGCCTCCTCCTCTACTTCCTCCCCTTCCTCTTGTCCCACCATCTCACTCCGAATACTGTTTAGAGTGTGCTCCAGCATGTAGATGACAGGAATAGTCATGCTGATAATGGCATCGTCAGCACTAAACATCTTCGTCGCCATTTCAAAACTGTGCAGAAGTGTGCATAGGTCCTTGATCTGAGACCACTCCTGCAGCAGGATTTGTCCCACCTCTGGATCTCGTTGGCCCAGGCTATACGTCTGTCACGGGTGGCACGGATGACAGGGTAGAGGCCACGCGCAGACGGTCCCAGCGTTTGGCCAATCAGCCATAATGTTTGAGGACGGTCCGTCTTTCAGGGGCATTTACCTTCTGTGTAGATAGAGAGAAGGTATGATAAGATCTCCCTATCATGGGGAGACGGCTGGGAAGGTCTTGTGCTCGGTCTGGTTTCTACACCAGTATTCTGGGTCACTAGGACCCAGCAGGTTCTTCCCACCTTTATAAGGAGTTTCATTGCCCTCCCTCGGTGCAGGTGATATTTCCTTGTGCACTCATTATCCTTGCTCCAGCAGAAGCTGAGGTTGTGGAGGTTGCTGTGCTCTGCTGCAAGATAAGTGTTTTCTTTCCCCATTGTCTGTTTTTCCTTGTGTTTGTCTTTAGTTGTTAGTGGAGGGGTCTAGTGAACCTCTCCATCTGATCCTTAGATAAGGTAGTGCTAGGATCAGAGAGGGACGAGGTTCGTGGTCGGCGACAGTTGAGGAAACTGTATAGGGACGTCAGGGCAGACAGGGTCAGCCCCAGTAAGACTAGGGGTCACCCTCTCCCTCTTGTGCCCATAGCTTTAGGGACTCCTTATTCCCCCCCCCCGTCGTTATCCTACGCTGAGTGTCTCTCCCGCTCCCAGCGTGACAACGTCATAACGTATTGCACCCTGGCTCAGCGGTGCTGCCACAGTCACTGCAACATGTGCAGAGTAGAATTCCAGAATGTCGGCACATCGCATCTCAGCCGGTGAACTGGCAGGCCGAACGACTTCTGTAGAGATGAAAGTCGTTGAGCTGCGGTATGCGAACGGCGGAAGTGAGCACACAGCGACCGTGTCCTCTGCAGAAGCCCATCTAGTCTGGGATAGTGGGCTAAAAATTGGACAACCAGGTTCAAGACATGAGCCATACAAGGCACGTGTGTGACACTGCCCCGGCAAAGGGCCGCACCCATGTTTGCTGCATTGTCCCCCACGGCTGCAGGTTCAGTGGAGACAACCATTGATGAAACTCAGTCTCCAGAGCTGACCACAACTCCTCAGCTGTGTGACTCACGGACATTTTAAAGTAAACTCCGCTTGATGGTGTTGAGCCCTGCTGCCAGCATAGTAGGAAGGTGTGCAGGATTCCTTCTGCGCAGTTACAACACGGGTGGCATTACCAGACAGGCTTTGGGTGCAGGTGGAGGACCGAGAGGAGGTTGAGGAGGCAGAAACAGTGGAGGAACCGCTACGTACAGAGGATGGACTCACAACTCGTGGGGACGGCAAGACTTGTACAGCAGACCCTTCTCCTGCTGTCACCATTGTTACCCAGTGCCCTGTCTGTGACATGTAACGCCCCTGTCCATGCTTACTCGTCCAAGTGTCTGTGGTGAAATCCACCCTGTCACACACAGAGTTTCTCAAGGAAGCCATGATGTTGTGTGCAACATGCTGGTGTAGCGCAGGCACAGCTTTCTTTGAGAAGTAGTGGTGACTGGGCATCTGGTACTGGGGCACTGCGTCGGCCATAAGGTCTCTAAAATCCGCTGTGTACAATAGGCGGAGAGGGAGCATTTCTGTAGCCAACAGCTTGCAGATGGTGAAAGTCAACCTCTTAGCTTTGTCATGGCTAGGAGGAAATGGTCTTTTACTTGTCCACATCTGAGGGATCGAGGGTTGACTGCTGTGCTGAGACGGGGTTGAGTATGGTGTCCCCGGCAAACTGCTGGTCTGTGAGGAAGGTGCAGGCGGAGATATTATGTTGCCTTCATCCAAAGGTGGTGCTCTCGATGTCGGAGAGCGCTGAACACCAGCAGGTGTTTACACTTCCCAAAGAACTGATGACCTGTGAATCACACTGGCTGTTGTGGGTAAAGAGGTCGAAAGTCTGCGTACAAAGGCATGTGTGACTGCTGTCCCCACAGTTACAGAGGATGAAGAGGTCGCAGATGCACTTGATGGGTCAGAGGGTGATTGGCCCTCCCCACTAGCCCGCATTGTAGCACAGTGATCTTCCGCGACGTATGCTTCATATCCATGTGACTGTTCATTCATGAAGTACTCAAACTACTGATTTTTTGGCCTCTACTTAGATTTTGGTGACAAATCTTACAGATAACATGAGTTGGGTCATCCTTTGCTATCTCAAAAAAGGCCCAGGCTAGGCAAGGCTTAGAGCCCATGCGACCTGAAGAGCCAACACGACTTCAACTCAGAGCCAGAGTTGTGGTTGAGGATGCAGTTGTTGACGTGCTTCCAGTACTCCATCTTTCTCCAGGAAGGCGTAACCTAACCTCGTCGGTACCAGCATCCTCCTCCCCCTCCTCTGCTGACCTCATTGACTGGCTGACTGTGGGTTGACAGAAAGTGGGATCTCCAACCTCGTCATCATCACCCTGTGTGTTATCACACCCGTCGTCCTCAGAGCCAACCTTGCCCTGCCCTGACCGAAAAGTCAAGTTGTCTTTCCAATCAGGTATCTGAGTCTCATCAGCATCTTACTCATTGTCTCCACCAACAGGAGTAACAGTTTGGGAATGAGGGTCTACATTGTGCTCAGAACCTTCTTCATCTGGGCCTGGATCTAACTCACAAAGGCATCAGTGAAGATCATTTTCTCATCTGGACTCACAGAAGCTTTGGAGCAGACCTCTGACTCCCTGGCTATAGTGTGACTGAACAGTTCTGCAGACTCAACCATCTGTGTTGCCCCATATTCAGACGGGCGGCTGGAGACTTGGGAGCTGTGAGGAAGCAAGTGCGATTGGGGTGACACCTCTGAGGACTGGAGTGTTTGTGATGTTGAAGTTGAGATGGAGGAGAACCCACTTGATGGAGCGCTTGATATCCATTCAAGCACCTGCTTTTTTTTTGCTTCATCTACAATTTGTAGCAATGGTCGTGTCAATAAGAAAGGGAGCATAACAGACTGTCCACGAAAAGAAGTAGACATCTTACTTTGGCTGGAAGATGGTCTTTCTTCTGCAGATGTTACTGTTGCTTTACCACCTACCCCACGGACACAAACTTTTTTTTCCCTTTCCAACATGCCTATTCCCCTTTCCACCAGCAGCAGGTCTTTTGCCACCAATTTTGTAGGTTAACCAATAGGCAACTCTGTAGTTGTTGGCACAAAAAACGATGGATGGAAACCGAGCAGAGCTGAGTGGCCAAACTGTGGTACTAGCCCAAAAGGATTGCATGGGTTAGATCAGGGGTCTTAAACACGCGGCCCCCGGGCGCATGCGGCCCGCGAGGCTTCACACTGCAGTCCGGGGTTCCATAGAAACAAAAGCCTTGCCCCGGTCCATTATGCAGGGGGCCACCGCTGTACCCGCTTTATCGTAACTTCCGAGTACCGCTCACAGACGCTCCTTCACGCTTGTACATCAATGCAAGGCGGCGGACCAATTAGAAGCCTCCTGTTGACGTCATATGCCGATGTCAGCTGCAGGCTTCTGATTGGTCCGCTGGCCGCCGGCTTGCATTGATGTATAAGCCGTGAAGGAGCTTGTGTGAGCGGTACCCGGAAGTTACGATAAAGCGGGTACCGCAGCGGCCCCCTGCATAATGGACCAGAGCATCATAAAGGTGTGTTTGATTGAGAGAGTGTGAATATCTGAGTGTTTGTGTATGTGTGTATATGTGTGATTGTATATTTGAGTGTGTATATGTGTGGCAGGTGTGATGGTCAGGAGGAGGACAGAGGAGGCAGTTATGGTGAGGAGGATGGAGGGGGCAGGTCTGATGGTGACGAAGGAGGGGGCAGGTGTGATGGTGAGGAGGACAGAGGGGGCAGGTGTGATGGTGAGGAGGACGGAGGGGGCAGGTGTGATGGTGAGAAGGAGGAGGACGGAGGGGGCAGGTGTGATGGTGAGGAGGAGGAGGACGGAGGGGGCAGGTGTGATGGTGAGGAGGAGGACAGAGGAGGCAGTTATGGTGAGGAGGAGGAGGAAGATGGAGGGGGCAGGTGTGATGGTGAGGAGGATGGAGGGGGCAGGTGTGATGGTGAGGAGGAGGAATGAGGAGGCAGTAGTTATGGTAAGGAGGACGGAGGGGGCAGGTGTGATGGTGAGGAAGAGGACGACGGAGTTGATCTACAAATATGCAAATAGAATAAAAGATAAAAAAACTAAAACATGAGCTTTCATCTTTATTCACAATCTTCCATCCGTCTGCTGCTGCCACTGTAGTGAGGAATCTTGTACAAAAATAACAGCAACAAGAATCACAAGATGAAGGAAAAGTTCAGTGATGACTCGGCCATGGAGTTCTCTGATGCCGTGGAGCAAGGGTCTCAACCACGCGGCCCTGAGGCTTCACACTGCGGTCCAAGGCACCATAGAAACAAAAGCATGCTCTGGTCCATTGTGCAGGGGGCCGCCATGGTACCCGCTTTATTGTGACTTCCGGGCACGGCTCACACAAGCTTCTTCAGGCTTGTACATCAATGCAAGCCGGCAGCCGGCAGACCAATCAGAAGCCTCCTGTTGTCATACGCTGACGTCCGCTGCAGGCTACTGATTGGTCCACCGGCCGCCGGCTTGCATTGATGTACAAGCGTGAAGGAGCTTGTGTGAGCAGTGCCCGGAAGTCACAATAATGCGGGCTCCGCGGCGGCCCCCTGTACAATGGATCACAGCATTGTTAAGGTGTGTGTGATTGAGAGGGAGTGTGTGAATGTCTGAGTGTGTGTGTACAGTTGTGGCCAAAAGTATTGACACCCCTGCAATTCTGTCAGATAATACTCAGTTTCTTCCTGAAAATGATTGCAATCACAAATTCTTTGGTATTGTTATCTTCATTTTATTTGTCTTCAATGAAAAAACACAAAAAGCCAAATTGGATCTAATTCCACACCAAACATAAAAAAGGGGGTGGACAAAAGTATTGGCACTGTTAGAAAAATCATGTGATGCTTCTCTAATTTGTGTAATTAACAGCACCTGTAACTTACCTGTGGCACCTAACAGGTGTTGGCAATAACTAAATCACACTTGCAGCCAGTTGACATGGATTAAAGTTGACTCAATTGTCTGAGGACTTGAGAAACCAAATTGTGAGGAAGCATGAGCAATCTCAAGGCTACAAGTCCATCTCCAAAGACCTGAATGTTCCTGTGTCTACCGTGCGCAGTGTCATCAAGAAGTTTAAAGCCCATGGCACTGTGGCTAACCTCCCTAGATGTGGACGGAAAAGAAAAATTGACGAGAGATTTCAACGCAAGATTGTGCGGATGGTGGATAAAGAACCACTAGAAAATGGTTTGAGAGAAAGCACTGGAGACTTCTAAGGTGGCCAGCAATGAGTCCAGACCTGAATCCCATAGAACACCTGTGGAGAGATCTAAAAATGGCAGTTTGGAGAAGGCACCCTTCAAATATCAGGGACCTGGAGCAATTTGCCAAAGAATAATGGTCTAAAATTCCAGCAGAGCATTGTAAGAAACTCATTGATGGTTACCGGAAGCGGTTGATCGCAGTTATTTTGTCTAAAGGTTGTGCAACCAAGTATTAGGCTGAGGGTGCCAATACTTTTGTCCGGCCCATTTTTGGAGTTTTGTGTGAAATGATCAATGTTTTGCTTTTTGCTTCATTCTCTTTTGTGTTTTTTCATTGAAGACAAATTAAATGAAGATAATAATACCAAAGAATTTGTGATTGCAATCATTTTCAGGAAGAAACTGAGTATTATCTCACAGAATTGCAGGGGTGTCAATACTTTTGGCCACAACTGTATGTGTGAGTGTGTGTGAATATGTGTGAGTGTATATGTGCGTGCATATGTATGTGTGTGTGAATATGTCTGAGTGTGTGTGTATTCGTGAGTGTGTATGTGTGAGTATGTGTATAAGTGTGTATGTGTGTAAATGTGTGTATGTATATATGAGAGTGAGAGTGTATATGTGTGAGTATGCATATGTGTGACTATGTCTGAGTATGTGTGAGTATGTGTATGTATGAGTATGTGTAAGTTTGTGTGTGAGTATGTCTGAGTGTGTAAATGTGTGTATGTATGAGTGTGTATGTATTTGTGTGAATATGTTTGAGTGTGTGTATATGTGAGTGAGTATATGTGTGTAAGTATGTGTGTGAATGTCTGAGTATGTGTGTGTATATGTGTATGGCGGCCGTCACACGCTTCAATGTTTTGAGTGATATTGTTAGCGATCACATGCACGCGCGATCGCTAACAATATCGTTCACATCGCTGGTGAGCTGTCACACAGACAGACTCACCAGCGATGTGGAGCAGCGAGATCGCTGGTAACTATGGTACACATCGGGTTACTAGGCGCCGCGCGGCGCTTAGTAACCCGACGTTTACCATAGATACCATCTCCCAGCATAGGCTCTGCCGCTGGGAGATCGTTCACTGCGGTGTCACACACCACGATGATGCAGATTGATCAAGCGATTATCGCTTGATATGAGCTCCGGCTCACATATCTGCGATGTCACGATCAACCGATTTTACATTGTAAAATCGCTTGATTGCACGCAGCGATGCACGACGATATCGCTTAAGCGATCAAAAAGCAGATCACTTACACGATATCGTTAAGGAAATTGATGCGTGTGACGGCCGCCTATGTGTGAGTGTGTGTATGTGTTTATATGTCTGAGAATGTGTGAATGTATGTGTGTGAAGGTGAACTAGCCCTCAAAATGGCTGATATTACAACTTGTCCTTACTTTTATGAACTAGCCCTCAAAAGGGCTGATATTACAACTAGTCCCTACTCCCCAAACCTATCTTTCTTTCTAACTTGAAATTCGCTCGCTATCTGGCTGACTAACTGACACTGTAACACTGTATAGCGCACACAGCAGCAGTGGTGCCGTCTGACACAGAGCTGCAGCAGTGAGGAAATGGACGCGACGGAGAAAATGGCCGGGTCTTATAGGGCAAGGACATGTGACATACACAGCCAATGACACTTGCCCTTGCTTGTATGCAAAAAAATGCACTTTGCTGTGTTTGTGTGTGCTGATAGGCTGACAGACTGCACCGCCCCACTGTAAATGCGGTAAGGAGAAAAAAAATGGAGATCGGCATTATTTCAGCACAGATCTATCCCCCGTCCCCCCCGGCCATTATACGCTAAAACTGTATATTAACATTGAATAACAGTATTAGTGTGAAAATCCAGTTACGCTTTTGGTGAATGAAGCGTTATCAAACATAACCTCAAACTGCCGAATTTGAAGCAAATTGTTCGCATTCATCGAATGAGCAAACACATGAGTGTTAGGATTCGGTTTGGTTCGCCGAATAGTGGTGTGTTCATCGATTTGTTCGCCGAACAGTTTGCTGAGCCCCTCGAACCCCATTGAAATCAATGGCAGGTAAGATCAAACACATAGAAAACACCTTCAAAGGTGTCCAAAAGCTGCCAAACACAGATAACAGACATAGGCCAGGGTCACATCGGCGTTTTTTGTTTAAAATCCTGATCCGGTTTTGAGCTTTAAAAAAGCTCAAAACCGGACCAGGAAAGGCTCCTGATAGAAGCCTATGCAAAACACCGGATGGCTTCACAAGCCATCCGGTGGCCGGATCCGGCACTGCTGCCTGCGTTTAAAATCATGCAGGCAGCAGTTTTCGCAGCGTTTACCGGGACCGCACTGCGGTCACCGGATGGCTCAGGATGTGTAATCCTGAGCCATCCGGTAACTGCATAGCTTGCGGTTCCCGATCTGGCAAGTTAATAAAGAGTTAAAATAGCTGACCTAAATGACTTTTTGAGGTCTGTAGGGGGGCTTAGACCCCCCTACAGACCGGCCGGCGACTTCTATAGTGTTCTTCTACAATTTCTCAATGGTCACAGGCTCTTCGGAGCCCGTGCATGTAAACCAAAGGGGCCCCCCCGTATCACTATACTGGGGTGCATAGACCCCTGTATTACAAATAAGCTGTATTGATGTCTAGTAACGGTTAAATGTGTACATTTGCATTGTAAGTATATACTTACAACATTCTTTCGTAGGCAGAGTGAAGGAAATCCATGGGCGGGGCTGTGTGCAGCAGCCTCCGCCCGCTCCTTCTTGATGCCCGCCCCCTCTGGCCGTAATCCAGTGTTTTGAGGGCGGGCACGTCGTTAAAGGGGCGTGGCTAACCGCGGCACATAGTTAGCCACGCCCCTTTAACGACGTCCCCGCCCTCACAAGACTGGATTACGGCCAGAGGGGGCGGGCATCAAGAAGGAGCGGGCGGAGGCTGCTGCACACAGCCCCGCCCATGGATTTCCTTCACTCTGCCTACGAAAGAATGTTGTAAGTATATACTTACAATGCAAATGTACACATTTAACCGTTACTACACATCAATACAGCTTATTTGTAATACAGGGGTCTATGCACCCCAGTATAGTGATACGGGGGGGCCCCTTTGGTTTACATGCACGGGCTCCGAAGAGCCTGTGACCATTGAGAAATTGTAGAAGAACACTATAGAAGTCGCCGGCCGGTCTGTAGGGGGGTCTAAGCCCCCCTACAGACCTCAAAAAGTCATTTAGGTCAGCTATTTTAACTCTTTATTAACTTGCCAGATCGGGAACCACAAGCTATGCAGTTACCGGATGGCTCAGGATTACACATCCTGAGCCATCCGGTGAACGCAGTGCGGTATTCAGCACACAGTTTTGAAAAAACTGTGTGTGCCCGCCATTGCGTTCACCGCATCTGGATCCGGATGCGGTGAATGCAATTTAGGTTTCCAATGTGACCCTACCCATACACAGATCGATGTTGCCAGTCTCTGCCACTTGCTTCCGAGACCGCTCTCCCACTCAATTACGGACCACAGTTCCCAGTGAGCGATACGGGCTGCGTTCAGCAGATGCGATTGACATGTCAGGTGATCAGGTCACCATAGTGTCATCATCAGGTGAGTTATTACCTCAGGATTAAGGCCCCTTTCACACCAGCATTTTTGTCAAATTGCGGCAGATCCAGCAGATTTACCGCATCTGCTGCCTAACAGCCGCAATTGCTGCACACTTGGGGCAAGCCCCATGCATTGTCTATGGGGCTTGCGACAGGTGCGGTAAGTGCTGTATAGCCACGGTTCCGGCACTTGCGGCATTGAAAAAAATCAGTGGTCAGTAGTGGTTTTTTTGCAGCTGCAACTGCAGGGACCACGGTTATACCGCACTTGCCACATGCCCCATAGATAGTGCATTAGGCTTGCCGCAAGTGTGGCCGTTAGGTGGCCCATGCAGATTTTTGTCCGGATCTGGATAAAAACGCTAGTGTGAGAGGGGCCTTAGCGAGTTTTTACCTCAGTATGTGGTGAGTTATTACCTCAGGATTTGGTTAATTTTTACGTCAGTATTTGTTGGGTTTTTACTTCAGTGTTTGGTGAGTTTTTACCTCAGTATTTAGTGAGCTTTTACCTCAGTATTTGGTGGGATTTACCTTTTGTATTTGGTGGGTTTTTACTTCAGTATTTGGCAGGATTTACCTTTTGTATTTGGTGAGCTTTTACCTCAGTATTTGGTGGGAGTTACTTCTTGTATTTGGTGGATTTTTGCCTCATTATTGGGTGAGTTTTTATTTCATTATTGGGCATACCTCCCAACTGTCCCGGATTCACTGGATAGTCCCGATTTGTAGGCTGTTTCCCGCTGTCCCACTCGGGAGGTGAAATGTCCCGCAGTGCACTGAGTCTGAGAAGCAGCCAACACGCTGCTGGCCATGCTCCCTCTCACTTCTGGCCATGCCACCTCACAGCAGTTCAGGAGACAAGATGGAACCCCGATCACAGTGCAGAGAGTGTCATGTGACCTCTCCTGCACTGTGTGGAGGGAAGGAGCTCACTCACCCAATCCTGCTTAGTGCGGGCCTCTGAGGTTCTCTCCAGAAGATAGATGATGCCGTTTTCATGATCATCATCAGCAGATGAGGGGACACAGCAGGCTCTGCACAAGGACCCAGGTACAAGGAAAGGGACCAATATCAAGACAAGGCACAGGCTGAGGACAGATATGGGGGGGCCTGCTCTGCACTGCTATGGAGCATGTAGAGCAGAGCCGCATGTGTACAGGGAATGTGGAGTGGAGCCGTGTGTGTACAGGGCATGTGGAGCGGAATTGCGTGTGTACGAGGCATGTGGAGCAGAGCCACGTGTGTACAGAGCATGTGGACGGGGAAGATCTGCATATGTACTGGGCATATTGAGTGGTGACGTGTGTATGGGGCGGGCGTGTGTATGAAGGGAAGCCGTGTGCAAACGGGGCATGTGTAGCAGAGCCGCATGCGTACAGGGCATGTGGATTGAAGTTGCGTGTGCGCAGGGAATGTGGAGCGGGGCTGCGTGTGTTCAGGGCATGTGGAATGGAGCCATGTGTGTACGGGGCATGTGGAGTGAAACCACGTGTGTACGGGGCATGTGGAAAAGAGCCGCGTGTGTACAGGGCATGTGGACGGAGCGGATCCGCGTGTGTATGGGGCATATGGAGCGGTGGCATGTATATGGGGTGGGTGTGTGTATGAAGGAGAGCCATGTGCGAACGGGGCATATGTAGCAGAGCCGTACATGTTAGGGGTCATGTGGATTGAAGCCGCGTGTGTGCAGGGCATGTGAAGTGGAGCCAGGTGTGTATGGGGAATGTGGAGCAGAGCCGCGTGTGTATGAGGTGTACGAAGCGGAGCCGCGTGTGTACAGGGCGTACAGAGCGGAGGCTCCGGTGGGCGAGTATGGGGTGGGCGTATGGGGTAGGCAAGTGTATGAAGGGGAGCTGTGTGCGTAAGGGGCATGTGTAGTGGAGCTGCGTGCGTATGGGGCGTGTGGATTGAAGCTGTGTGTGTGTGTGGGGAGTGTGGAGCGGAGCCGTGCGTGTACGGGGCATGTGGAGCAGAGCCGCGCGTGTACAGGGCATGTGGAGCAGAGCCACGCGTGTACGGGGCATGTGGGGCAGATCTGCGCATGTACGGGGCGTGTGGAGCAGAGCCATGCGTGTACAAGGTGTACAGAGCGTCCGGAAGCGGAACCACATGCGTACGGAGTGGAGGCATGTGTATAAGGCGGGGCGTGTGGAGCGGAGCTGCGTGTGTGCGAGGCAGAGCCGCGTGCATACAGGGCATGTGGAGTGGAGACACATGCATACGGGAAATGTGGAGCAAAGCCAAATGTGTATGGGACGTGTGGAGCAGAGCCACATGTGTATGAGGTGTACGGGGCGACTGGTAGTGGAGCTGTGTGTGTATGGGGTGGGGCATGTGGAGCAAAGCCGCGTGTGTGTGCGAAGCGGAGCCGCGTGCCTACGGGGCATGTGGAGTGGAGCCGCGTCTGTACGGAGCATGTGGAGCGAAGCCACGTGTGTTTGCGAAGCGGAGCCGCGTGCCTGCGGGGCATGTGGAGTAGAGCCGCATTTGTAAGGGGCATGTGGAGCCAAGTCGCGTGTGTGCGGGGCGTACGGAGTGGAACTACATGTGTGTGGGGAGTGTGTAGTAGGGCTGCTTGTGTACGTGGCGTACGGAGGGGAGCCGCGTGTGGAGCGGAGCCGCATGTCTGTGGAGCCATGTGCATGGGGCCGAGCCACATGTGTGTGACATATAGAGCAGAGCCACGTTTGTACGGGGCATGTGGAGCGGAGCTGTGTGTGTACAAGGTGTGCGGAGTGGAGTCGCGTGTGTACGGAGCGTGTGGGGTGGAGCCGCATGTGGAGCGGAGCCGCGTGAGTACGGGGCGGAGCCACATGTGTGCTGGACGTACGGAGCAGAGCCACGTGTGTATGGGGCATGTGGAGCGAGCTGCGTGTGTATGGAGCGTGTGGAGCCACATGTGTACAAGGCATGGGCAAAAAAATATGAGTCTGCACACATTGGAAGCAGCAGTGTGAACTGCAACCAATCCCCACCAAAAACATGATAAACAGGTGCAAAAACAGTATATGAATCACACAAAAGGCGCTCTGCTGTAAAAATATAAATAAATAGCAAGTGCTGTAACAAAAACAGGGCCTTTTGGTTTATACGTTTCTGCAAGAAAACGTACAATAAGCTGTCTCACCCACTCCACGGTAGGCCCTGATAGAGACAGTCCTAACTCTGTCCCTAGTGCTACGGTAAAAACCTGCCAGTGTGTACATACCTCAGCTGGACAGGGTGAGGGAGAGCACAGGACTATCTCACCTTGTAGGGCTGTGTGGGTGGCAGCTCTGTGTGCAGACTTCATATGGGAGGGGCAGGTGCCTCCAATCTGCTGTTACCAGCAGTGGTGAATACAAGGGCAAAAAAATATGAGTCTGCACAAATTGGAAGCAGCAGTGTGAACTGCAACCAATCCCCACCAAAAACATGATAAACAGGTGCAAAAACAGTATATGAATCACACAAAAGGCGCTCTGCTGTAAAAATATAAATAAATAGCAAGTGCTGTAACAAAAACAGGGCCTTTTGGTTTATACGTTTCTGCAAGAAAACGTACAATAAGCTGTCTCACCCACTCCACGGTAGGCCCTGATAGAGACAGTCCTAACTCTGTCCCTAGTGCTACGGTAAAAACCTGCCAGTGTGTACATACCTCAGCTGGACACACTGCTGCTTCCAATGTGTGCAGATTCATATTTTTTTGCCCTTGTATTCACCACTGCTGGTAACAGCAGATTGGAGGCACCTGCCCCTCCCATATGAAGTCTGCACACAGAGCTGCCACCCACACAGCCCTACAAGGTGAGATAGTCCTGTGCTCTCCCTCACCCTGTCCAGCTGAGGTATGTACACACTGGCAGGTTTTTACCGTAGCACTAGGGACAGAGTTAGGACTGTCTCTATCAGGGCCTACCGTGGAGTGGGTGAGACAGCTTATTGTACGTTTTCTTGCAGAAACGTATAAACCAAAAGGCCCTGTTTTTGTTACAGCACTTGCTATTTATTTATATTTTTACAGCAGAGCGCCTTTTGTGTGATTCATATACTGTTTTTGCACCTGTTTATCATGTTTTTGGTGGGGATTGGTTGCAGTTCACACTGCTGCTTCCAATGTGTGCAGACTCATATTTTTTTGCCCTTGTATTCACCACTGCTGGTAACAGCAGATTGGAGGCACCTGCCCCTCCCATATGAAGTCTGCACACAGAGCTGCCACCCACACAGCCCTACAAGGTGAGATAGTCCTGTGCTCTCCCTCACCCTGTCCAGCTGAGGTATGTACACACTGGCAGGTTTTTACCGTAGCACTAGGGACAGAGTTAGGACTGTCTCTATCAGGGCCTACCGTGGAGTGGGTGAGACAGCTTATTGTACGTTTTCTTGCAGAAACGTATAAACCAAAAGGCCCTGTTTTTGTTACAGCACTTGCTATTTATTTATATTTTTACAGCAGAGCGCCTTTTGTGTGATTCATATACTGTTTTTGCACCTGTTTATCATGTGTACAAGGCATGCGGAGTGAAGCCGCGTGTGTACGGAGCAAGTGGGGTGAAGCTGCGTGTGTACGGAGCAGAGCTGTGTGTGTGCGGGGTGTGTGGAGGGGAGCCGCATGTGTACGGAGCCTGTGGAGCGGCGTGTGTATGAGGTGGATGGAGCGGAGTCACATGTGTACAGGGCATATGGAGCGGAGCCGCGTGCGTACAAGGTGTGTGTACCAGTGGTAGCCCCCCATGGATGCCGCTCCCGCTCCTTTAGTCCCGGCTGCCTCTGCCGGCAGCATTCTTCTCCCGAGTCCCGGCTGCCACTGTCTGCCCTCTGTAGCTCAGTACGATGATGCCATCACTGAGCCCCACTGTGCTGAGACGTGCAGAGTGGCAGAGCAGGTGCTAAGGAGACTGGAGAAGTGAGAAGAGAGGTGAGTATTTAATTTTTTTTTAATCAGTGAATACACTATTTGAAACCATTTAATGTGCTATATAATATAGGAGGACAATGGGGGCCCATTATACTATATGGAGGACTATGAGGGTGCGTTATACACTAAGGAAGGAAAGGCTATAGGGGATGCATTATACTATATGGAGGACTTGGGGGGTGCAGTATACTATATGGAGGGTTGTGGGATGCATATATATATTGAGGACTATGGATTATTATTAAAATATATATAACCAATTATATTATTCTAGATGGTGGCCCAATTCTAACGCATCGGGTATTCTAGAATATGTATGTAGTTTATGAACATTTAAAAATAATGCACTGTGAAGCTGGGTTTAAATCCCGCGCCAATTCACAGCCGGACTGCGCCTGTCGCTGATTGGTCGCAGGCGGCTGGCGGGACCAATTAGCAACGCGGAATTTCCATTACAGACAAACATACAGAATTAGATGATTATATAGTAGATACCTACAGCAGTGCCAGTGTTCAGTAGTGTCGGTGCGGCGGTGTCTGTGTGCAGCAGTGTCGGTGTTCAGTGGTGTCAGTGTGCAGCAGTGTCAATGTGCAGCAGTGTCGGTGTACAGCAGTGTCGGTATACAGCAGTGTCGGTGTTCAGTGGTGTCGGTGTACAGCAGAGTTGGAGTTCAGTGGTGTCGGTGTTCAGCGGTGTCTGTGTGCGGCGGTGTCTGTGTGCGGCGGTGTCTGTGTGCGGCGGTGTCTGTGTGCGGCGTGTCGTGTGCGCGGTGTCTGTGCGATGGTGTCGGTGTTCAGTGCTGTCGGTGTGCGGTGGTGTCAGTGTTCAGTGGTGTCAGTGTGCAGCGATGTCAGTGTTCAACGATCTCAGTGTGCAGCAGTGTCCGTGTTTTGTGGTGTCAGTGTGCGGCGGGATCTGTGTGCAGCGGTGTAGGTGTGCGACAGTGTGTGTGCGCAGCGGTGTTTGTGTGCAGAGGTGTTGGTGTTCAGTGGTGTCAGTGTGCAGCGGAGTCTGTGGGCAGTGGTGTCGGTGTTCAGTGGTGTCAGTGATGCGCGGTGTCTGTGTCAGTGTGCGGCGGTGTCTGTGTGCAGTGGTGTCAGTGTACGGCAGTGTCGGTGTGTGTGTGCGGCGGAGTCTGTGTGCAGCGGAGTCTGTGTGCAGCGGAGTCTGTGTGCGGCGGTCTTGATATTCAGTTGTGTGTGTGCAGCAGTGTGGGTGTTCAGCGGTGTCAGTTTTCAGTGATGTCAGTGTGCAGCAGTGTCGTTGTTCAGCAGTGTCAGTGTGCGGTGGTGTCTGCGTGCGGCGGTGTCTGCGTGCGGCGGTGTCTGTGTGCAGCTGTGTCTGTGTGCGGCGGTGTTGGTGTTCAGTGGTGTCAGTGTGCGGTGTTGTCTGTGCGCGGCGGTGTCTGTGCGCGGCGGTGTCTGTGCGTGGCGGTGTCTGTGTGCGGCTGTGTCTGTGTGCGGCAGTGTTGGTGTTCAGTGGTGTCAGTGTGCGGTGGTGTCTGTGTGCGGCGGTGTCAGTGTTCAGTGGTCTCAGTGTGCTGCGGTGTCAGTGTGGTTCACAGGTATGTGCTGGAGAGGCAGATATCACAGGTATCCGGTGAGCAGAGATCACATAGATCACTTGGAGCACAGATACAGCAGGGGTGCGAAGTCCTGGGAGCTGATCTGCCCGATCATGCTCTTCCGGAGATGCTGCACCTTACACCCACTTGACCTGGAGGGAGATCCCGGGATCTGTCAGTACTTGGAGCTTGTTCTAGCTGATCCCAGATTCCCAGGAGTTTGTGTGCTCTCCATCCCAGTGCTGTGGCCCCGGCAGTGGAGCAGGCAGGAGCCCCGTCCTCCGCTCTGCTCCTCATCTCCTTCCCCAAACACACAACTCTTCCCATTTGATAGTAAAAAGAATAGAGGGCTGGGTGTAGTGAGTGACAGTGGGGACAGCCAATCGGGTGGGGGCCCTGGCTGGGGGCGTGGCCGCTTGGCATCCAATCAGCGACAGAATTTCGGTTACAGAGAGACAGACAGACACGATAGGGCAATTATATAGTAGATGGAAGCCATGTTAATATATGGAGGGCTCTGTGGGGGGCATGATAATATTTGGAGGGGTGTGAGGGAGCCTTTATACTTTATGCAGGGCTATTTGAGGGCTATGTTGGGGGCCATTATACAGTGTGAAGAGGTTTAGGGGCCATTATTCTGTATGTAGGTCCATTATACTACATGGAGGGCTGTGTGGGGGTCACAGTTGAAGCTCATACTGTGCCAGTGTAGTTGAGGGGCTTACAGTAGGGTCAACATACTACAGTATGTGTGTGGAGGAATTCACTGGGGGGGGGGGGTCATACAGTGTTTGGTTTGTGGGGCACTTTTGTTGGCATCAAACTTTATGGGGGCAATGAAAGAGGAATCTAGGGGCTTCAATAGGAGAATTACATTGTAAAGGCAGCAAAGTTGTGAGAGATGTTCCTATGTGATCCAGCCAAATATTTCTTTTTTGGGGGCCAATTAGAACTTCCGCTAAGGGGCCCCATGAATTCGTGTATGCCCCTTGTGCAGGATGCATTGTCCCTCTGCTGCAGGACTGATTGGCTATAACTTACAGACCACATCCAATGCCGTCCCTCGGTACATACAGGCATCCAGCCATGTTTCTCCCGAGCGGCAGTTGGTTAGTGGCGCTCATCCCTCTTCCTGCTCCCACATCCTTTGCTCAACCTCATTAGACGACTCCTGCTATTGGCTCCGGACAGCCCAGTGTGCGGTGCTTGTGATTGGCTCAGTGTTTCAGGAGGAGCCATGGTCTGTTGGGGAAGATGCCCATTTTTCAGTTTAGTGCAGTGGCGGATTATTGATGCTCAGTCTGCAGGTCGTTGCATATGTGATGTGTGGACGGTGCTGCACTGACTAGTCAGTGCCAGGCAGCGGCCACATTGGAGCTGCCCAGAGTTTTGTAGGCGTGTGCCTGAGATAATAAGTTGGTAATCAGCTCTGTCTTCTGTGCTATAAGGATTCAGACATACCTCCCAACCGTCCTGGATTCGGCTGGACAGTCCCGATTTGGAGGCAGCGTCCCACTGTCCTGTGTGGGACTTGAAGTGTCCCGACTCCCGAACTGCACTGAGTAGCAGCCGCACGCCCCCTCTAGCTGCCAATTATGCCCCCCACACCAGCAGCTCAGGAGGGAGGATTGAGCTCCAATCACAGTGCAGAGAGTGAGTCCTGTGACCTCTCCTGCACTGTGTGGAGGGGGCGGAGCTCACTCACCCAATCCTGGCTTAACGCGGGCCTCTGTGAAGTTCTCCAGCATTGGATTGGATGCATCAGTACAGCAGCAGCTGGGACACAGAGGGCTCTGCCTCTACACTGGGAGCCCACATCACTGATTGGCTGTGACTGGAAGGAACAGACAGGCAACCAAGCCCACAGGAACCATGTAAAAGCAAAGAGATGAGAAGATGGAAGACAAGGAAGGCACAGGCTGAGGACAGATACAAGGGGGGATAGTAAGGAAGGAACAGGGAGCTGATAACAGAGAACACAGAGGAGTGTGGTGATAGGCTGACAACACAAGCACAGGATGAATGATAGGCAAATGACACAAGCTTAAGCCCCTTTCACATCAGCGTTTTTTTCAAATCGCGGCAGATGCGGTGAAAAAACCGAATCTGCCGCGATTACCGCATAACTGCGAGACTTGCGGCACACTTGCGACAAGCCCCATGCAATGTCTATGGGGCTTGCGGTAAGGGTGCGGCAGGTGCGGCAAGTGCGGTTTCAGCACTTGCGGCAGGTACGGCCGCAAAAAAAACCGCTGCTGACTGCGGTTGTTTTTGCGGCCGCACCTGCCGCAAGTGCCGAAACTGCACTTGCCGCACCCTTACCGCAAGCCCCATAGACATTGCATGGGGTTTGCCGCAAGTGTGCCGCAAGTGTCGCAGTTATGCGGTAATCGCAGCAGATGCGGTTTTTTCACCGCATCTGCCGCGATTTGAAAAAAACGCTGATGTGAAAGGGCCTTAGGGGTTAGGAGGCAGACAACAGAGGACAATAGCTCACACAATGAGGTCAGAGGACAGGAGACTGCACAGAAAGTGAGACACTGGATGAAGAAATAAAACCAGTGGACAGTGTGGCAGGAGATGAGAAGCTGATAACAGAGAGCAGGAGTAAATCGGGTTTCACATTTGCATCTGCATGTGTCCGGCATACAGACGCAGTGCGGACGCAGACTGATGTGAACGCAGCCGTGATTGTCCGCATGCGCTCATATAGTATGTCATTCTAAATGTGCCTGGCCACCCAATCAGCGGTCTCGGCGACCGGGGTGTCCATTAAGGTGGAGTTGCATCAAATGAATTGGAAAAGTAAAAAAAAATGCAGTAAAAATGCAATCATCAGATGTTTAGTATTAATACTTAACAGTCATGGACATCTGTTGAGTGTCTGTCACTTGTAAATGGGTGTGGCTGGAGTGTAGTTAGGGCGTGGCCAAAATCCCTCTTTCTATTCTTCTAAACTTGGGAGGTAGGTTATTGGGTGAGTTTTTACCCCATCATTTGATGAGCTTTTATCTCAGTATTTGGTGAGTGTTTACCTCAGTATTTGGTGATCTTTTTACCCCATTATTTGGTGAGTGTTTACCTCTGTATTTGGTGAGATTTTACCTCAGTATTTGGTGAGTGTTTTCCTCAGTATTTGGTGAGTGTTTACCTCAGTATTTGGTGATCTTTTTACCTCAGTATTTGGTGAGTGTTTACCTCAGTATTTGGTGAGTGTTTACCTCAGTATTTGGTGAGTGTTTACCTCAGTATTTGGTGAGATTTTACCTCAGTATTTGGTGAGTTATTTCCTCAGTATTTGGTGAGATTTTACCTCAGTATTTGGTGAGTGTTTTCCTCAGTATTTGGTGAGATTTTCCCTCAGTATTTGGTGAGTGTTTACCTCAGTATTTGGTGCGTGTTTACCTCAGTATTTGGTGAGTGTTTTCCTCAGTATTTGGTGAGATTTTACCTCAGTATTTGGCAGAATTTACCTCTTGTATTTGGTGATCTTTTTACCTCAGTATTTGGTGAGTGTTTTCCTCAGTATTTGGTGAGTGTTTACCTCAGCATTTGGTGAGATTTTACCTCAGTATTTGGTGAGTTATTTCCTCAGTATTTGGTGAGATTTTACCTCAGTATTTGGTGAGATTTTCCCTCAGTATTTGGTGAGTGTTTACCTCAGTATTTGGTGAGTGTTTACCTCAGTATTTGGTGAGTGTTTACCTCAGTATTTGGTGAGTGTTTTCCTCAGCATTTGGTGAGATTTTCCCTCAGTATTTGGTGAGTGTTTACCTCAGTATTTGGTGAGTTTTACCTCAGTATTTGGTGAGTGTTTACCTCAGTATTTGGTGAGTGTTTACCTCAGTATTTGGTGAGTGTTTACCTCAGTATTTGGTGACTGTTTTACCTCAGCATTTGGTGAGATTTTACCTCAGTATTTGGTGAGTTATTTCCTCAGTATTTGGTGAGATTTTACCTCAGTATTTGGTGAGTGTTTAACTCAGTATTTGGTGAGTGTTTTCCTCAGCATTTGGTGAGATTTTACCTCAGTATTTGGTGAGTGTTTTCCTCAGTATTTGGTGAGTGTTTTCCTCAATATTTGGTGAGATTTTACCTCAGTATTTGGCAGAATTTACCTCTTGTATTTGGTGATCTTTTTACCTCAGTATTTGGTGAGTGTTTTCCTCAGTATTTGGTGAGTGTTTTCCTCAGCATTTGGTGAGATTTTACCTCAGTATTTGGTGAGTGTTTTCCTCAATATTTGGTGATGTTTTCCTCAGCATTTGGTGAGATTTTACCTCAGTATTTGGTGAGTTATTTCCTCAGTATTTGGTGAGATTTTACCTCAGTATTTGGTGAGTGTTTACCTCAGTATTTGGTGAGTGTTTTCCTCAGTATTTGGTGAGATTTTACCTCAGTATTTGGCAGAATTTACCTCTTGTATTTGGTGATCTTTTACCTCAGTATTTGGTGAGTGTTTTCCTCAGTATTTGGTGAGTGTTTTCCTCAGCATTTGGTGAGATTTTACCTCAGCATTTGGTGAGATTTTACCTCAGTATTTGGTGAGATTTTACCTCAGTATTTGGTGAGTGTTTTCCTCAGTATTTGGTGAGATTTTACCTCAGTATTTGGTGAGTGTTTTCCTCAGTATTTGGTGAGATTTTACCTCAGTATTTGGTGAGTGTTTTCCTCAGTATTTGGTGAGATTTTACCTCAGTATTTGGCAGAATTTACCTCTTGTATTTGGTGATCTTTTTACCTCAGTATTTGGTGAGTGTTTTCCTCAATATTTGGTGAGTGTTTTCCTCAGCATTTGGTGAGATTTTACCTCAGTATTTGGTGAGTTATTTCCTCTGTATTTGGTGAGATTTTACCTCAGTATTTGGTGAGTGTTTTCCTCAGTATTTGGTGAGTGTTTTCCTCAGCATTTGGTGAGATTTTACCTCAGCATTTGGTGAGATTTTACCTCAGTATTTGGTGAGATTTTACCTCAGTATTTGGTGAATTTTACCTCAGTATTTGGTGAGTGTTTTCCTCAGTATTTGGTGAGATTTTACCTCAGTATTTGGCAGAATTTACCTCTTGTATTTGGTGATCTTTTTACCTCAGTATTTGGTGAGTGTTTTCCTCAGTATTTGGTGAGTGTTTTCCTCAGCATTTGGTGAGATTTTACCTCAGTATTTGGTGAGTGTTTTCCTCAGTATTTGGTGAGTGTTTTCCTCAGTATTTGGTGTTTTCCTCAGCATTTGGTGAGATTTTACCTCAGTATTTGGTGAGTGTTTACCTCAGTATTTGGTGAGTTATTTCCTCAGTATTTGGTGAGATTTTACCTCAGTATTTGGTGAGATTTTACCTCAGTATTTGGTGAGTGTTTTCCTCAGTATTTGGTGAGATTTTACCTCAGTATTTGGTGAGTGTTTTCCTCAGTATTTGGTGAGTGTTTTCCTCAGTATTTGGTGAGATTTTACCTCAGTATTTGGCAGAATTTACCTCTTGTATTTGGTGATCTTTTTACCTCAGTATTTGGTGAGTGTTTTCCTCAGTATTTGGTGAGTGTTTTCCTCAGCATTTGGTGAGATTTTACCTCAGTATTTGGTGAGTGTTTTTCCTCAGTATTTGGTGAGTGTTTTCCTCAGTATTTGGTGAGTGTTTTC
Source organism: Allobates femoralis (assembly GCA_033576535.1). Taxonomy (NCBI): domain Eukaryota; kingdom Metazoa; phylum Chordata; class Amphibia; order Anura; family Aromobatidae; genus Allobates; species Allobates femoralis. Next base: position 611,869,441 of record JARQOC010000001.1, read on the forward strand.
CTCAGTATTTGGTGAGATTTTACCTCAGTATTTGGAGTATTTACCTCAGTATTTGGTGAGTTTTACCTCATATTTGGTGAGTGTTTCCTCATATTTGTGAGTGTTTTCCTCAGTATTTGGTGAGGTTTTACCTCAGTATTTGGTGAGTTTTCCTCAGTATTTGGTGAGTGTTTTCCTCAGTATTTGGTGAGTGTTTCCTCAGTATTTGGTGAGTGTTTACCTCAGTATTTGGTGAGTGTTTACCTCAGTATTTGGCGAGTTTTACCTCAGTATTTGGTGAGTGTTTACCTCAGTATTTGGTGAGATTTTACCTCAGTATTTGGTGAGTGTTTACCTCAGTATTTGGTGAGTTTTACCTCAGTATTTGGTGAGTGTTTACCTCATGTATTTGGTGACTTTTACCTCAGTATTTGGTGAGTGTTTTCCTCAGTATTTGGTGAGTGTTTTCCTCAGTATTTGGTGATTTTACCTCAGTATTTGGTTGTTTACCTCAGTATTTGGTGATTTTTCCTCAGTATTTGTGTGTTTTCCTCAGATTTGGTGTTTTACCTCAGTATTTGATGAGTGTTTACCTCAGTATTTGGTGAGTGTTTACCTCAGTATTTGGTGAGTGTTTTCCTCAGTATTTGGTGAGTTTTACCTCAGTATTTGGTGAGTGTTTACCTCAGTATTTGGTGAAATGTTTACCTCAGTATTTGGTGAGTGTTTTCCTCAGTATTTGGTAGTTTTTCCTCAGTATTTGTGAGTTTTTTACCCCAGTATTTGGTGGGATTTACCTCTATTTGGTAGATTTTACCTCGTTTTGTGAGTGTTTACCTCAGTATTTGGTGAGTGTTTTCCTCAGTATTTTGTGAGATTTTTTCCTCAGTATTTGGTGGTGTTTCCCTTCATAACTGTAGATCCCGACAGTTATTTTGAGTGTTTTCCTCGGGAGTTTTCCTCAGCATTGTGCAACTGTACTCAGTTGTCGCCCTCTGTTGAACCTGCAGTATCGGTGGGCTCCCAAGTATTTGCGAAACTTTTCTCAACATTTGTGATTCTTACCTCGCTCATGGGAGCAACACCTCTACTGGTGAGTTTTCTCCACACATCTGTGATGTTTTTCCTCATTATTGGTGACTTTCCCTCAGCACGCCTGTGAGGCAATTTACCCATTTGGTGTTTACCCATGTCCTTTGTGATCTGCTACCCAGGAGAATTACAAGTGACAGTTTTCCCACATTGCCTCAGTGGAAGTTCCAGCAATTTGGTAATATTTACTAGCAGCAGCAGGTCCTCAGAAGATAGGTCTCTTGTACTTTGAGTGTGGTCTCTCTACCGTATCTTGTGAGTGTTCATCTCTCAGGGGGTATGTCTGAGTGTCAGGTATGTCTCATCATTGGGAGTATTGTACCTCAGTGTTCGGTGAGTTTTTCTCAGCTCACTATTTGGTCAGTAGTATTTAGGTGTTACCTGCAGATTCAGGTCAGTCTTTACCTCATGTATTAGTGTCAGGTGTTCTCAGCCTGGTGAGTTTTTACATCAGTCTTGGGTGGACTTTTAACTTCAGTAGTTTGGTGCGTCTTTCAGCTCAGGTTATCTTAGGAGGTTTTCAATTTGGCTGATTGTTTCTCGTTTTTTTTTTTTTTTTTTTTTTTTTTTTTTTTTTTTTTTTTTTTTTTTTTTTTTTTTTTTTTTTTTTTTTTTTTTTTTTTTTTTTTTTTTTTTTTTTTTTTTTTTTTTTTTTTTTTTTTTTTTTTTTTTTTTTTTTTTTTTTTTTTTTTTTTTTCAGCATTTGGTGAGATTTTACCTCAGTATTTGGTGAGTGTTTACCTCAGTATTTTGGTGAGTGTTTACCTCAGTATTTGGTGAGTGTTTACCTCAGTATTTGGTGAGTGTTTCCTCAGTATTTGGTGAGTGTTTACCTCAGTATTTGGTGACTGTTTACCTCAGTATTTGGTGAGATTTTACCTCAGTATTTGGTGAGTTTTTCCTCAGTATTTGGTGAGATTTTACCTCAGTATTTGGATGAGTGTTTACTCAGTATTTGGTGAGTGTTTTACCTCAGCATTTGGTGAGTTTTTACCTCAGTATTTGGTGAGTGTTTTCCTCAGTATTTGGTGAGTGTTTTCCTCAATATTTGGTGAGATTTTACCTCAGTATTTGGCAGAATTTACCTCTTGTATTTGGTGATTTTTTACCTCAGTATTTGGTGAGTGTTTTTCCTCAGTATAATTTGGTGAGTTTTTCCTCAGCATTTGGTGAGATTTTACCTCAGTATTTGGTGAGTGTTTTCCTCAATATTTGGTGAGTGTTTTCCTCAGCATTTGTGAGATTTTACCTCAGTATTTGGTGATTTATTTCCTCAGTATTTGGTGAGATTTTACCTCAGTATTTGGTGAGTGTTTACCTCAGATTTGTGATGTTTTCCTCAGTATTTGGTGAGATTTTACCTCAGTATTTGGCAGAATTTACCTCATGTATTTGGTGATCTTTTACCTCAGTATTTGGTGAGTGTTTTTCCTCAGTATTTGGTGAGTGTTTCCTCAGCATTTGGTGAGATTTTACCTCAGCATTTGGTGAGGAATTTTACCTCAGTATTTGGTGAGATTTTACCTCAGTATTTGGTGAGGTTTTCCCCAGTATTTGGTAGATATTTACCTCAGTATTTGGGATTTGAGTGTTTTTCCTCAGTATTTGGTGAGATTTTACCTCAGTATTTGGTAGTGTTTTCCCTCAGATTTGGTGAGATTTTACCTCAGTATTGGGCAGGTAATTTACCTCTTGTATTTGGTGATCTGTTTTACCTCAGTATTTGTGAGTGTTTTCCTCATATTTGGTGAGTGTTTTACCTCAGCATTTGGTGAGTTTTACCTCAGTATTTGGTGAGTTTTATTCCTCGTATTTGGTGAGATTTTACCTCAGTATTTGGTGAGTTTTTCCTCAGTATTTGGTGGGGTTTACCCTTACCTCCCAACTGTCCCAGATCCACCGGGACAGTCCTGATTTTCCGACGCTGCCCTGCTGTCCTGACCGGGAGCTTACACTTCCCACGCTGTGCACTGAGACTCAGCTGCCTCGCCCCCCTCCTGATGCAACCATGTAGATATCGGTGCCGGCCGCCAACGCCCCTCTTGCCGACCACACCCCCTCTTCCAGGTTCTCACACACCCTCTCAACATAGTGATTACATTACCTCGCTCATGGGAGGCCACACCTCTACTGTACCAGCCATGCCACCTCTTTCAGCTGCCCACACACTCTGTAGATAGTTATATTATTGCCTCACTTATTGGAGGCCACACCCCCACTATACCAGCCACGCCCCCTGCTGCAGGCCAAACCCCATCTGTGTTACCAGCATGTCCCTTTGCCTGACTCCACTGCTACCCAGGAAGAATCCTCACACAAGTGACCCCAGCTCTTCTCCACATCGCCTCAGTGGAAAGTCTCCAGCAACCTGAGATAATAATTTGACTGAGCAGCAGCAGGTCCTACAGGAGAGGAGTCAGGTCAGTCTCTCAGGGCGGTCACTGTCTGCAGTGTCAGGTCAGTCTCTCAGGCCGGTCACTGTCTGCAGTGTCAGGTCAGTCTCTCAGGGCGGTCACTGTCTGCAGTGTCAGGTCAGTCTCTCAGGGCAGTCACTGTCTGCAGTGTCAGGTGAGTCTCTCAGGCCGGTCACTTTCTGCAGTGTCAGGTCAGTCTCTTAGGCTGTTTCACTGTCTGCAGATTCAGGACAGTCTCTCAGGCCGGTCACTGTCTTCAGTGTCAGGTCAGTCTCTCAAGCCGGTCACTGTTTGCAGTGTCAGATCAGTCTCTCAGGGCGGTCACTGTCTGAAGCTTCAGGTTAGTCTCTCAGGGCGGTCACTGTATGCAGCTTCAGGTTAGTCTCTCAGGGCGGTCATTGACTGCATTGTCAGTTCAGTCTCTAAGGCCAGTTACTGTCTGAAGTGTCAGGTCATTCTCTCAGGCCAGTCACTGTCTGCAGTCTCAGGTAATTCTCTCAGGGCGGTCACTGTCTGCAGCGTCAGGTCAGTCTCTCAGGGCGGTCACTGTCTGCAGGGTCAGGTCAGTCTCTCAGGGCCGTCACTGTCTGCAGCGTCAGGTCAGTCTCTCAGGGCGGTCACTGTCTACAGCGTCAGGTCAGTCTCTCAGGGCGGTCACTGTCTGCAGCGTCAGGTCAGTCTCTCAGGGCGGTCACTGCAGGTCAGGTCAGTCTCTCAGGGCGGTCACTGTCTGCAGCATCAGTCAGTCTCTCAGTCGGTCACTGTCTGCAGTGTCAGGTCAGTCCCTCAGGCGGTCACTGTCTGCAGTCTCAGGTCAGTCTCTCGGGGCGGTCACTGTCTGCAGTCTCAGGTCAGTCTCTCAGGGCGGTCACTGTCAGCAGTGTCAGGTCAGTCTTTCAGGGCGGTCACTGTCTGCAACTAACGTTAGTCATGCACCGTCGCATCTTTCGCTGCATATGACGACTGCCCGCTCTCTTCACAAGAGCTTGCAGCTGCAAAATATATGCAGCTAACATGCTTCTGTCCACAGAGAGCTTGTGGTTGTGCCAGGTGATGGTATGCAAGTCACATACAAGTGTGTCTTCAGCCGAAGGAAGAGGACGACTCTGGATCGCGGCCGAGTGAGGAGGAAGGAGGACAACGCTGGATCATGGCTGGGTGAGTAGGAATGAGGACAACGCTGGATTGTGGCTGGGTGAGGAGGAAGGAGGAGGACGACATTAGATCGCAGCTGGGTGAGGAAGACGGAGAGCGACGCTGGATTGTGCCTTGGTGAGGAGGAAGGAGGAGGACGACGCTGGATCACGGCCAAGTGAGGAGGAAGGAGAACAACACTGGATCATGGCTGGGTGAGTAGGAATGAGGACAACGCTGGATTGTGGCTGGGTGAGGAGGAAGGAGGAGGACGACATTGGATCGCAGCTGGGTGAGGAAGACGGAGAGCGACGCTGGATCGTGCCTTGGTGAGGAGGAAGGAGGAGGACGATGCTGGACCGTGGCCGGGTGGGGAGGAACTTTTTTTTTGTACTACATGTCACAATATAGGGACAGACAAATGGGGTCATGATGAAAATATATGGGAGAAGAAGGTGACACATGGGGATAGGGTTAGAGTGGCCTGCTGGGACAGCAGGTAATTACCGGTGGGCCCCATATCATTGTGGGCCCCAATGCTGGACATAGAGATGGCCCACCAGTAACCTTGGGCCCACACTATAGCTGACCACGGGCCTATCAGGAACCGCAGTCGCGCGTCGCAAACTAGGATATTAAGATGATCGCAGGAGTTTGGGCCATCAGATGTCATTACTATGCACCACGTTGATATCAGCTCCAGGCGCATAGCATTGACAATTAATAACCCCCGACCTATCAAAGGCCACGCACATAAGCTGGCAGCCTGTGATAGGCAGGCGGCCATTGAACATCACTGCTATGCTCTGGGAGCTAACGTCAACCACAATGTCTGCTAAACATCAGCGCGAGCATGAAGATGGAGCAGCTGAGCAGGTAAGATGGGTGATGGGATCAGAAGGCCCATCACTGCTGCATGTCCTTCAAGGATCACTTATTGCGGCACAGCTCGCGCAGGGAGAAGACAGTACACAGGAGTAGAAGACAGTGCAGGGAGGGAGGACAGCACGCAGGATTAGAAGACAGCACACAGGAGGAGAAGACAGCACAGGGAAGGGGGAAAGCGCACAGAAGAAGACAATGTGGGGAGGGGGGACAGCGCACAGGAAGAGTAGAAACTGCAGGGAGGGGGGACAGTGCACAGAAGAAGAGGGCAGCACACAGGAGGAGAAGACAGTGCAAAGGTGGGGACAGCACACAGCAGGAGAAGCCAGAGTAAAGGGCAGGGGACAGCGCACAAAGTGGAGAAGACAGCGCCAGGGGGTTAGAGACAGAGTGCACAGGGGTAACCAGGCCCGGACTGATAGGTGGGAGGGGCGGGACTTTTCTTGGTGGGCTGCGTGGTCCGCCCACTCCTCTGGCCACAGGCCTACTGCTGTAGGACATCTGCCGCCAAATGGCTGCGGAATTCAGGAGGCGGGGCCACAGACATGAAGGGGGCAGGGTCGTTTCCCAAAGCAGGGCCCCACTCAGATTAATCAGGATCGACAGGTCAGTCACATCCTGGGCCCACCCACCATTGTGATCATATCCCTGATCCCTCCCTGAGCTGATCATGTGACCCCAGATGCCTCCCCTCCATGTGACATCATCACAGCTCCTATATGTGAGTAAGGCGGCCGTCACACGCTGCAATATCATGAGCGATATCGTTTAAGTGATCTGCTTTTTGATCGCTTAAGCGATATCGTTTGTGCATCGCTACGTGCGATCAAGCGATTTTACAATGTAAAATCGCTTGATCGTGACATCGCAGATATGAGAGCCGGAGCTCATATCAAGCGATAAACGCTTGACAATCTGCTTCATCGTGGTGTGTGACACCACGATGAACGATCTCCCAGCGGCAGAGCCTATGCTGGGAGATGGTATCTATGGTAAACGTCGGGTTACTAAGCGCCGCGCCGCGCCTAGTAACCCAATATGTATACCATAGTTACCAGCGATCTCGCTGCTCCACATCGCTGGTGAGTCTGTCTGTGTGACAGCTCAACAGTGATGTGAGCGATATCGTTAGCGATCGCGCGTGCATGTGATCGCTAACTATATCGCTCACGATATTGTAGCGTGTGACGGCCACCTAAGTATCATGTCTGTCTTTCTGTCTCTACAGAACACAATACTGTAGGGCTCTGCAATTTATGGGAGCGACCCCTTGACTGACAAGCCTCCTTATAAGCTGTGCCCAATGGTAACTATGTCCCATACAATGGTCTCCTCCTACAACCTTTCCTTCCTGTTCCTATTCCCGCCCTCAGGGTTTATAAACTCTTGTCTCCAGCAGTTTGTTCTCTCCTCCCATGGTGACCCAGGGCAGAATCACTGCTGGAACAGATGGATCCGCTGGAGGTGCGGTAAGGGAGAGGATTGTTATGAAGGGGGCCACTGATTTGCTGTGCTTTCAGCATCCTTGGTGCCCTCCCTGGTGAGGCACAAATGCGGCAGCGCGGCAGTTAGGAATCATATAACACGTTCCCGTCCACTAAAGCATTTGAGCCAGGGGATCTCAAGTGCACAGGGCAGACCTTGCGCACTTTCTGAGGTGGGGAACGGCCCCCCACCCACATTGTAATCCAGTGGTGTCTGCATGCCCATCGGTAGAATGGGTAGCGCGGTGCAGCTGGCCATCAGCGGTCACGTACAGTGCACCTCCTGCTGCAAGGAACCTTTATACACTCACCCCTGGCTGCACGAGAGGGATGTAGGTCAGGACACAGCAACTAGTTTCACTGCTGGCTTTGCTTCAAATTTCACACATGGTGCCTGCCCCTCCCCCCGGAGGATGCAGCTGTAAGGATACATGAGATAGGCAGAGTGCCATGCAGGTACATATAGGCTCCGCTTTGGGGCGCTTGGATCCTCCCATGCAATGGCAGTTAGTGACCCCACACATAAATACTCAACCGCCCCAAATCTTCACAATATGAGGCCACCTCTGTAAGCAAGAGGGGGGCACTCTGCTCATTTGGGCCAGCACTCCTGCAGTTGTTTAATTCCTGCCCACTGATGAATTATATGAGTAGGGACAAAAGTTAGTGTAGCTGAACAACATTCAGCTAGGGCAGTGATGGCGAACCAATGGCACGCGTGCCAGAGAGGGCATGCAGAGCCTAGCCTCCCTGCTGGCACGCGGCATCGCCTTTGCACTCCACTTTGAACTGCCGGCAGTTCTAAGCTGCGTCTGATCGGAGTGAGGAGACATTTCTCCTCACCCCCGCTGACACCATCACACATGGCCAGCGTCAGCACCCGGGCCTGGACTGCTTGTAGAGGGCCCACTGGGCCCCTGAGGGCTAGGGTCACACCGGCGTTGTGACCCTAGCCTGGCGAAAGTATTTTCCACTGCAGCGCAGAGCTTAAATGCTATGAGCTGCCAGAAAACGATCCCATAGAAACCCGCTGTTTACCTTGCCAGGTAAACAGCGGGTTTCTATGGGCTCCAGCAGCTGGAAATACTTGTGCCAGGCTAGGGTCACAACGCAAGTGTGACCCTAGCCCTCTGGGCCACTGAGGGCTAGGGTCACAACGCAAGTGTGACCCTAGCCCTCTGGGCCACTGAGCACTGCCCCCACAGCTTACTCTCAGGGGGCCCTTGACCAGTGCCCCCACAGTCAGGGCCGTATCCAGGGGGAGCCCTGGGGGGTTCATCTGCCCCAGGCGCAGCAGGCAGGGAGGGTGCACTCAGTCTCCTCCTGCAGCGCCCTCCCCGCCGCCCGCATGTTGCCCCCCCGAGTGTGTGAGTGTACGAGCGGAGCGAGGTCGAGGTGTACGGAGCGGAGCCGAGTGTGTGCGAGGTGTACGGAGCGGAGCCGAGTGTGTGCGAGGTGTACGGAGAGCCGAGTGTGTGCGAGGTGTACGGAGCGGAGCCGAGTGTGTGCGAGGTGTACGGAGCGGAGCCGAGTGGTGTGCGAGGTGTGTGTACCAGTGATATCCCCCCCGCGGATTCCGCTCCCACTCCTATAGTCCCAGCCGCCTTTGCCAGCAGCATTCTTCTCCAGAGTCTCTTCTGCTGCTGTCTGCTTCTGTAGCTCAGCATGGCAGGGCACGATGTTGCCATCACTGAGCGCCACTGTCCTTATATGTGCAGAGCGGCCTCCCCGCTTCCTCCCTTGCACCCCTCCGAACCATCCTCAATTCCGCTGCCCGACTCATCCACCTGTCGCCCCTTTACTCCCCCGTCTCCCCCCTTTGCTAAGCCCTCCACTGGGTCACTACTTCCCAGAGATCTCAGCTCAAAACCCTAACCCTGACATACACGGCCATCCACAACCTGTCCCCTCCATACATCTCCGACTTGGTCTCCCGATACCACCCCTCACGCAACCTGCGCTCCTCTCAAGAACTCCTTCTCGTCTCCCCCCGCATCTCCTCCTTCCACAACCGCATACAAGACTTCTCTCGGGCATCCTCCATACTCTGGAACTCTCTTCCACACCACATCAGACACTCCCCGACCCTGGGAACCTTCAAGAGAAACCTGAAGACCCACCTCTTCCTTCAAGCCTATAACCCGCACTGAGACCTAATCCGCTGCACCATCTCACCTCTCCCCCTCCTATTGTCTCCCACCCATACCCTATAGACTGTGAGCCCTTGTGGACAGGATCTCTGCCCTAATGTACCTGTATGATTTATTCGTCGTTATTTATGTTCTCGTCCTTGTTCTGCCCTTACACATGTAAAGCGCCATGGAACCAATGGCGCTATATAAATAAATAATAATAATAATGATCGCTTACCGCGGTAATCGGTCATGTGACTGACGTAACGCCAGGTCCTATAAGCATCGAGCATGCGCAGTACACTAAAATCGGGTCTGAGGAACGATCAGCTGTTTCCCCGGACCGGTGCTCCATAGGCCCTATGTTATTTGGCACAGATCATGTTGGATCCGATTTGATCCGCTGTGCCCAAAATCGCAGCAGTTTGCGATTTTGGGCACAGCAAAAAATCGGACAGAATCTGATCTGACAAAAATCGGATGCCATTAAGGGCAAATCCGATCCAATCCGTCCCCATAGGATAACATGGGGCCAAATCGGATCCATGGACAGCCATGGATCACTGAAAAATGCAGTGTGAAAGCAGCCTTAGTGTTATCGGCACCCGGGGTCGTGGTACCCCTCCCTCCCTTTAATCGGAGTGTGGTCGTTGCCCTTGTTGGTCTAATCAGTTGGTTTCCACTTTTATCCTGCACAGCGAGCCGTTTTTAAGTTCCCCGCATGTCCAGTATTGTGGCAGCAGAGGTATACCCACTAAAAAGAAAGTTAATTGAAAAAATTATTATCTTTATACAATGGGAATTACATAAGCTCCAATCATATATTTTGGTTCCTGAGTGGGTCCTGGTTCGGTTACAATGTCCTCCCTTGTTCTTTTGGCCTCTGTAAGTGCGAATTTAAAAAAGAAATGAATAAATATCACAGGTCTGCGATGAAAAAATTCAGAGAAGTTTTCACTGATTTTTATGTAATTTGGTGGCTGATTACAAAAATGACCTCCATTTTTTTCCATCACGTAAGGATTTTTTGTAAAGCCAACATCGATATTTTTGCTAAAATCCTATTTAAAAAGGAATTCTGTCGAACAATTGTACATGTAATAGCTGGCAACAGTGGTTTTTATCCATTTAAATTTATGTATAAATATACAGAGGACCCCCTGCTGGCACACGCCCCCCCTATCAGTATACAGAGGCCCCCCCTGCTGGCACTCGACCTCCCATTGGTATACAGAGGCCCCCCTGCTGGCACACGGCCCCCCATCGGTATACAGAGGCCCCCCCTACTGGCACATGGCCCCCCCTTACAGTATACAGAGGCCCCCTGCCTCCTCATTGATCTCACCCTCCGATGTCCGCAGGCACCCGGGGTCCTCCGTCCACTCTCCTCGCTGTATGCCGGCGGGTTCTACATGTGACCGCCGGGCGCAGTGATGACGTCATCCCTGCTGCGCTGCTCTCAGCAAACCCGGCATACAGTGAGGAGAGTGGACGGAGGACCCCGGGTGCCTGCGGACATCGGAAGGTGAGATCAATGCGGAGGCAAGGGGCCTCTGTATACCGAATGGGGGGCCGTGTGCCAGCAGGGGGGCCTCTGTATACCGAACGGGGGGCCGTGTGCCAGTAGGGGGGCCTCTGTATACCGATGGAGGGGCCGTGTGCCAGCAGGGGGGCCTCTGTATACCGATGGGGGGGCCGTCTGCCAGCAGGGGGGGCCTCTGTATATTTGTACATAAATTTAAATGGATAAAAACCAGTGTTGCCAGATATTACAAGTAAAATTGTTCGACAGAATTCCTTTTTAAATATTATTTTAGCAAAAATATTGATCATGGTTTTACAAAAAATCCTTACGTGATGGAAATAATGGAAGTCATTTTCGTAATCAGCAGCACACCAAATTACATAAAAATCAGTGAAAACTTCTCTTGTATTTTTCAAAAAATTCAATTTTGCAGAGTTGTGTAATTAGCGTCCCGTTTCGGAAGGTCATTCCGGAGCTGATTCCGCACCTGGGACTTGACAAACTACGGACACCAGTTAGCTCCCGGAGGGTGTAATATGAACATGGCCCCGCTAGTACTTTTAAACGGACTATGGCGGTGTTCTTTTCTCGGGCACCTGTGCGGATACCTAATGCTTTAGCCATTGAGCGCTCACGTTCGTGGGTGCAGGCTATACAACACCGAGCTTCTTCATTCCATGTCATGGAACCTCAGAGATTTTAGTTGTGTTATGATAACTTTAACATTTTGTCAGGGCTTGTCATGTCCATGGTCTTGTTTATGGGATAGCTGATTTTGCTTTATTTATTCTCAGACATTCTGGAACTATTCAAAGATGCTGAACAGGAAGGAGCTTATTCCCTGCACTTCATATGGAGGGTGCCATACACCGGATGATGCCAGTGATCTGCTACTGGGGAACTTATGGTAAGATTTTGTATACACTGGATCCATGGTGGGATTAATCCAGTTTGTTCTCAGATTCCTCGACGTGGGAGGCCGCCGATCATTACATTTCACGCTGGCAATTCCAGGTTTGCCCAGCTCAGTGTTAAATATTCATTATCAGTTTTTAAACAAGAAAGTGATGCCGGTGAAGGTAACAGGTTCATGTGGGAATAATACGTTTTGCTGTTTTTTTATTTACAAGTATTGTAACAGCGATATTACTGGGCTGTTCTTTTGCCGCAACTTACGGCTCTGAAATTTGTCGCCTCCAAGGTTTGTTCTGCTCAATGCGGTACATTTACCTGTTTATGTCTTAATTTTATTATTTAAAAAAATAAATAATAAAAAAAATCTTAATTGTCCCTTGTCGGGATTCCCCCTTTTCTCCCCACTGACAAGTTTTCTACCCTCATACGTGCTGAGAGGAGGTGAGAGGAGGGTCACTTTTTTTCCCCCAGAGAATTTGGAACCAACTCAGTTTGGGTAGGAGTTGTTCCCAAACTGTGCACACCGGTGTGATTCATGTGGAAAGCTCACTTGCGGTCCTGTGCAGCATCCTTGTTTTATATTCAGATATCGGGACGAACTTCTAGGGTGTGAGATTGGTAGCGAATGTTATTGTTGGAGTATATGTTGGTGGAATATTTTGGTATGGTTGGTGTCAGCAGTATGTATGAGTGCTGGGCAACATGCGTATATATAGGTATTCGGGTATATGCATGGGTACACGTGTGTATGGGTATATATGTGTATACGGGTACGTGCTTGTGCATCGTGGGTACATTGGAGTATAGTTAAGGCGTTGATTGATTTAAGTGTTTCAATGATTAAACTGAATGCGGGTTATGCGGAGCCAATGCAGGCTGGGTGATCCGTTCCTGGTGTTTGTTTCTGTGCTGTACTGATGATTGTGGCTACATGGCAGCTGAAAGAGCAGGGTAACCGCTGTCTCTCATGGAGGTGCCAAATCTGGGGTGTCTGCAGTTTTAAGTTTCAGTGTCCAGAATGCTTAGGCCTTGCCACGCTGAGAATTCCAGCCCCCGGCTCCCTGGGGTACCTTGGCTGACAAACAAAAATACAGTGAAATCCGCACATTTTTTAAATTATTTATTTAAAAAAAAAAAAATACAGCTCCTGTGTTTTTTTTCATTACCAGCAAGCAGAACCTGCTTGGTTTACCTGTGCTAGCAATAGAAAATACAGCGAAGCCCTATACATTTTTTCTTTACCAGGAAATTAAATATTTTATTAATAAACAGAATCAGGTTTTTAAGTAAAAATACATTTATTTTCATACATTGGGAGAGAGCACGGTGGGAAGAGAGGCAGGGGTGAGACTGCACAGGGGGAGAGACAGCGGCCGTCCCCAGCGCTACAGAGCCCGCCCCCATCTTGATGTCATTGCCCTCCTGATGCAATAGCTTCAGGCTCCCATCTAGTATGTATATATATTTTTCATTCTTGAGTTTTCTTATACAATTGCTTATTATTTGACCAGACTGAACAAAGATTTTCCTTTATAAATGTGTATATTTATTCTTTTCCATTAATCCATTTTTACAAGACAGAAAGTTAACAGTGATAAATCCTTGTTTTTTGTTTAAACCTTTAATCTCCAGTGCATTAATAAATTCTTAACTATATGAGACAAATAGTTCTGTTATTTTTGATATTTAAAAGATAACCGCCATTTAAATTTTTATTTAATAATGTAGAGAAAGTGATTATAATAAACCTTCAAATATACTTTATTAATGAAATCTGGTTGAAAACCATACATAAACCTTCCACAAGATGTCTCCATTAGACTGTGTGTGTGAAACGTTCATTCTCATTCTGATCCATCTTCACACTGAACATGGGCATGTAACCATATAAGGGAAAGGGGGCGTGGCCTACACTGCTGACTGCAGCTCATGGGGAAACAATATCAGATTAGCCCAGCATACTGCACAGTTGCTAAGCAATGTCAGGATCAGTGTAAACTCCTCTTTCCTTGGCACAAGCTTCTCTGATCTGTCATCTGGCTCCATACAGCTCAGATCTGTTAACCCCTTCTTAGCTGTTACACTGCTCCCCATAAACTGCTGGCTATGTCCACACAGCTCGCTATCAGCATGCTGTCAGAAGCTGTGGAATTACCCACATAGTGCTGGCTGACGTTGGCCACGCCTACACAGTGCTGGCAGATGCTGGTCACGCCCAGAGAGTGCTGGCAGACGCTGGCCTCGCCTGCACAGTGCTGGCAGATACTGGCCATGCCCACAAAGTGCTGGCAGACACTGGACACTCCCACACAGCCATAAAATGCAGTTTTCAAACGATCATACAAAATATGTGAAAAAATAAGTCATATGGCACAGAAAAAAGGTGAATTTTGTGTACTCACCATAAATTCCTTTTCTCTTAGCCTCTAATTGGGGGACACAGGACCGTGAGTGTTATGCTGCTGTCCACTAGGAGGCTACACTAAGCAGAATCTGCAAAAGAGTTAAGTGGCTTCTCCGCTGCAGTATACACCCCTGGAGCAGGAAGTGCCTCACCAGTTTTGAACTAAAGCAGTAGGAGAGTTGACAGAGTAATAACAGTACAACAAGGCCTGTAACTAAACAGGCAAGCATATGTAAACAGTTAACCATGTAACAGCTGCAAAGCGACATAAGAACAGTAGTAAAGGCACGGAAGGGCCAAAGGGTTGGTGCTGTGTCCCCTAATTAGAGGCTAAGAGAAAAGGAATTTACGGTGAGTACACAAAATTCTCCTTTTCTCCTTCGCCTCATTGGGGGACACAGGACCGTGGACGTCCCAAGGCAGTCCCTGGGTGGGAAAAGCAATGGAACTATTAACACTGAACATGGTCAGCAAAGAACTATGCACCTACAAGTGGACTACTGCCACCTGGAGGACATGACTACAGAGACCCGCGTGTGCCGCGGACTGAGTGTAAACACCATAGTGTTTGTAAATGTGTACAGGCTGGATCACCTGGCTGCCTAACACATTTGTTGAGCAGACTCTTGGGGCCTAATGGCTCTGGAAGCCCCCCAAGCTCCTAACAGAATGTGCCTTGATACCGGCCAGAAGGGGCGAATTTCGAAGATATAAGCATCTTGTATTGTTGAACTAATACATCAAGCTAGAGTAGCGTTAGAGGCTGGCATGTCTTCGTGCTTCACTTCTGGAAGAAGGAAGGGAAAGTCTGACTTCCTAGAGGGTGCCGTCCCATACACGTAGATGCGTAGGGCGCTGAAGAGGTCCAGCATATGTAGAGCCTTCTCGACCCTATGAACTGTAGTCAGGCCCTGTGATGGCAGAGGAATGTCTTGATTCATGTGGAAGATGACACTACCTTTGGGAGAAAGGATGAAGCCGGACGTAGGACAACCTTGTTTTGATGGAAGACCAAAAAAAAGCAAAAACGCTGCAGGTTTCGAGGTTCTCCAGAGAGAAATAACTGCTACCGACAATACCCCTTCTACAAAGGGTAATTTCCCTCCGAGACTTCAAGAGTGGTTGTCATAGAGCCGTGAGAACGAGGTCCAGGTCCCACGGATCCCGTGGACCTTTGTAGGGTGGAGTTAAATGACAGACCCCTTTAAGGAAGGACTTCCTTTGAAGTCTGGTAGCGAAGAGTTTCTAGAATAGGATGGAAAGGGCTGAAACCCGTTCTTTGAACTCAAGGACCTGCCTGAGTCTAGGCCCGATTGGAGGAAACTGAGGAGTCTTGTTATCTAACAGGGCCAAGGCAAGTGACCTGGAGAGGTGTACCAAGCAAAGAAGATTTTCCATGTTCAGAGGTACATCTTCGCCGAGGCTGGTTACCGTGCTTTGAGCATGGTTGCTACGACATCCTGGGAGAAAACACAGCGTGGGTTAAAACCCAGTTGCCAAGTGCCACGCAGTTGAATTCAGAGCTGATGAATTCTGATGGTAAAGCGTGCCCTGCGAGAATAGGTCTGGATGGTGGGGCAGGCGCCATGACACATCTGCTGTGAGTTGGACTAGATGGATCTCCCAAGCGCGTCTGGGCCAGTCTGGGGCCACAAGGACGATTCGGAGACATTCTTGATTGAACTTCCTCACTACCTTGGGTTAGTGGTGGTGGGGGAAAACTGTAGGGGAGTCGGAATCAGGTCCAATCCTGTACTAGCGCATCTGTTGCTAACCAATGTGAGTCGTGGGCCTGGCTATAAAAGACGGGACCTTGGCATTGAGGTGAACCTAGTGTCACGTCTCCGGGGTACCCCAGCACCAGCAAATCTGTTGGAAGACAGCTGGATGTAGGGTCTACTCCACTGAGTCCGTCCCTTTGCAGTAGAGGGAGTCCACTACCCAAGTGCCTACACCAGGTATGTGGGTGGGTGAAAGTACGGAGCTCGTATATTCCGCCAGTGAAATATGTGGTGAACTTTCGTCATCGCCTGTAGACTGCGTGTTCTACCCTGTCTTTGCCCAACGCCACAGCCGTGGCATTGTCAGACTGTATTCTGATCTGGCAGCCCGCCAGAAGACGCTGAAGGACTTCAGTGCTAGGAACATCGCCCGAATCTCCATAGGTTGATGGGCAGCTGTGAATTCTAGTGGGATCAACTGCCTTGCGCTCTGTGATGGAGGTACGCCTCACCCCATCCAGATAGACCCACGTCAGTGTTTAAGGCATTCAAACATGGTGGAAGGAAAGACTTTCCCTAGGTGAAAGAGAGAGTGGCCGAAGACACCCGTGGAGAGATTGCCTGGCTGATGATGGCAGGTGAAACTTTCTGTCAAGTGACCGGGGTTATTGTCCCATGACTTGAGTCAGGCTAGTTGCAGGGATCGGAGGAGCAGCTGAGCAAGGGGAACTGCTGCTATTGCTACTACCATCCTGCCGAAGATTTTTATGGCAGTACCAAAGAACTGAGGAGATCGGTGTAGGAGAGTGAGAACTCCTGGCCGAAGGGCCCGTGCCTTGTCCTGGGGAAGTTTGACCAGGGTTGTTGATGTGTTGAACTGTGTTCCTAGAAATACTAGGGGCTGAGTTAGAACTGGATTAGACTTATGGAAGTTGACCAGCCAGCTGAGTCTTCCTAAAGTGCCTACCAAGATGTAGACGCTGTGTTCGCAGTCCCTGGAGGACTGTGCTTAGATGAGCAGATCATCCAGGTATGGAAGCACTACGACAACCCTGGAGTGAAGGATAGTCATGACGGCCGCCATGACTTTTGTGAATACTCTGGGAGCTGTAGATAAACCGAATGGAGATGCCATAAAGTGGTAGTGTTGCACTTTTGGTGCGTAGCTGCAATTGGAATATGAAGGCAATCAGCTCTTGTATGTATAGATACAAGGTATTGTCCTTGTTTCCTGGGCGCCCTTATGGGGCGGAAAGATTCCAGTGGAGATGACTTCTCCGAACATGTCTGTGCGGTTAGTTGTTTTCTGTCTAGTACGGTACATACTGTTCCTGTTTTTTTTTGGAAAACTACAAAAAGAGTGGAACAGAATCCTTGAAAACGTTGTTCGCGTAGCACGCTTCTGAGTGGAGGGGGAACTTAACCGCTTGGAAAAATGCTTGAGCCTTTACTGGAGATCCTGGAAAAATTTGACTTTTCTCCATCGGACGGTAAGGAGCCATCGGTTGTGCAGTAGAGACTTGAGCGCTATTTTGTAGCCGGAGGCCACTAGCTATTGCACCTTCTCGTCCTGTATGACGGGTACCCCAAGGTGCTGAAAATGAAGCAACAGACCGCCTACAAGTGGGAAGTCTTCCGGGCGTAGGGAGTCAGGAGAAAGAAAAACCTGTGGGATGGTGATGCCTTGGGCTTAGATTGGCGAGACTGCCTCTGCTAGGATGAACTACATCTTTTGGTAGACTGTGACCGCTCACTGCGTGGCGACCTATTACCTGGCTGCGTCAGTAATGATGTCGACCAGTCAAATGAATTCCGAAGGGGTCGGAATCTGGTGTGCTGGCGGCAATTGAAGGGCTGCCTGGGCTTGTTCTGAGGGAGGGGAGTGCTGTTTCCTCCCGTGGCATCTGGGCTCAATTGTCCAGTTGCCCTCTGATCAGAGATATGGGAGGACTTTTTTTTTTGTTTTTGTTTTTGAGGTCTCATCTGCCTTTAACTCACATAGCGAAATTGCACGTTCAATGACAATAGCATTGGCAGCCGCAAATGCTGCACAATTAGCCGAATCAAGGGCTGCATGTATCCAGTGGTTAACCCCCGGTTGCGAACCGAGGTGCCTTGGTATGCCAGAGTAGAATCGGCGTCCGTGTACCTTAGGATAGTATGAATGTGATCTGCCCAGCTGTGATGGCCTTAGCCACACTTAGTGAAGCAAAAATATGGGCTAAGAAGACCCTGAGTTCCTAAAACTGAATTTGCCATTCATTCTCCCTGGCAGTCAGTTATGTCCATCATAGGGAATCTGTGTGGCAGGTACGTACTGCTAGT
This sequence comes from Allobates femoralis, assembly GCA_033576535.1. Taxonomy (NCBI): domain Eukaryota; kingdom Metazoa; phylum Chordata; class Amphibia; order Anura; family Aromobatidae; genus Allobates; species Allobates femoralis. The sequence continues at coordinate 611,887,451 of JARQOC010000001.1, forward strand.
CAGGGCACCGGGGGACCCCCTTTTGGGTGGACCAGTCTATTTCTGGGATATTGTCAGGAACTGGTAGAACACGCTTCTATTAGTGACTGTTGCCGGATCTTTTGTCGGTGTGAGCAGTGGGTTGGGTTGGATATCCCTATGTCCTATGATCACTGCGGTCTGTGGCAGCGCCAGAGATGTGATGACCAGCAAGCGCTTTAATCTTCTTGTGCTTCATGAGTACAGCAGTCTGCAGCAATGTAAAAAGCATATTAAACTCTTTAATTTCCTGTATTGTATGAGCTCAGCGGTGTACAGATGCACGAGGTGTAAGTGCTCCTTATCCAGGGAAGAAAACAAAGGGTTTTTTTGGTGTATAATCAAGGCACCTACAGCCTGAAAATTCAAATATATGCTGTAAACAATAACCCTAAAGGAACCACCACACAGGATCTATAAATAATGTATAAACTTTATTGAACACTGATTTATAATGACACACACATTTAAAACATAAGTAAAAGTAGTACACAGACTACAAGTGAGGTGTGTGGGTACTGACCATGCTGCACAGTGGTCTCAATACAAGTAAAGTACTACAGCCATATCTATATTGCACCTAGTGTTCACAGAGCCAAATTAAATAATGCATATATATGTTCGACAGACAATATAGATAACCTGATATGACCAGAATTTAGAGACATCAATAAGAGGCCCAAAAGTTTACAAGTACCAGTGCATAGACAAATATGGCAATATATGTTCAGTAATATAACCTGATAGATGTATCATCTCCAGTTGTGGTTTAGAGAGTCCATAGAGCTGAAAAGTTCCAGGTTTATCATTAGCTGAATCAGACCATATGCAGCAGAGAGTCAGGTGATGGAATGAGCCCCACGCGTTACGCCCACTGGCTTCCTCAGGGGTATTGTTACCTCATTCCCCTAGACATTATATAATAGTGCTCTTAATTAGGCAAATAACCATTTGTCCTATCACAGATTAAGGCATAATAGGTGCACACTCCCTCCTCCCATCAAGACCAGACACTTATCACCTGTCACGCATGAATATATGCAGATGTAGTTCCGGAGCCTTAAATATCCAATATCGCCGCCCAGCAGCACCACGCCAGTGTGCTTTAACATGCGCCTCCATCGCAGCGTGGTTCAGAATGCCCGCGCATGCGTAGAAGCTTGCGTTCCAGCTGGACCGCAAGCCGGAAGTCACATGGTTAGAGGGCGGAAATGACGCGGCGGACCTCCGACGCGTCATTACATGCAATGAATGCAAAGGGGCTGGCCCGGAGACTTCTGCTGTATGATGCTAAAGGTGTCAGCAATCACGGAGCCACCGGGGGAGAGTGACAACAAAAGATTTAGACAAATACACACTGTATGGCACATCCAATAAGGTTAAACATTACTAAATACAACACCACCAATAGGGGGATAATACAGGACACAACATGCTGAGGAATAATACCCCAAATATGGAGATGGCAAAACAAGGGAGGAAAGAACTAGCGAGGGTGAAGCAGATAACTGTATAAATTTATGCATCTAGAGGATCCAATGCAAGCACAAATAAAATGGAAAAATATGTTTGTTGTGGCCACAACAAAAGGACAGTTTAGTGTAAGAAGCATAAAGAGAGGATTTTACCCACATGTAAGAAAGGCAAGAACACGAAGATCACATCTAATAACAAGTAGGACCACTGCCGTATTTACTATGCCTAGATAATGGCTATATAATCACTGTTTGTAAAACCCTGTAAATAAAAGGTTTTCATTAATGCCATGGGGAAATATACAATTTAGATTAAAGATCCAGCGTGACTCGGCCCGCAGCAAGGGCAAGGAGGCATTGCCACCCCGAATGTTCGTTTTAATCTGTTGAAGGCCCACGATCTCCGTACCGTGGATTCTGCCGCCGTGTTTGTCTTTGTAATGCTCAGCAACCGTAGAGATAGTTTTACCTTTTTTGAGATGTTGACTAGCCAGGGAGATGTTCGAGAAATGTTGTTGTATCCTCTTTCGTAGTTCTTGTGTGGTTTGGCCCACGTAGTGCAACCCACAGGGGCAGGTTAGAGCATATACCACATTCTGGGAACGACAATTAATGTATTGTTGTAATTCGTATTCCTTCCCATTCTGTTTATTGGTAAAACTCGTGGTTCTTGGCATAAACTGACAGATACAGCAGTTCCCACAGGAAAAAGAGCCTTTAAGGGTGAAGCCTGTGCCCAACCTTGACGAGGGCCTGGTGAAGTGGCTTCTTGTAAGAGCGTCTCGTAGGTTACGTGCCCTTCTCGCAGTGAGTAATGGCTTCTCTGAAACAAGAGGGCATATTTTACTGTCAGACGTCAAAATGCTCCAGTTTTTATGCAGCAAACCCCACACATCTCTCCATTGGTTGTTAAAGGTGGTAACAAGACGGGGTGTAGAGGGTATCTGTCCAACTCTAGTTCTAGGTTTCAATAGGGTAGATCTTTCTTGTTCCCTAGCATGGTTTATAAGCCCGACTCACCAGGCTTTCAGGATAACCACGTTCCCGAAATCTATGACTCAGATCAAGGGATTGGCGAACGAAGTCTTCTTGTAGGCTACAATTACGTTTTACCCTCAAAAACTGTCCAGTTGGAATACCCCTTTTAAGATGTGGTGGGTGAAAGCTGTCATGGTGGAGCAGACTATTACTGGCAGTTACCTTACGATGTAGACATGTCCGTATTCTGTTTCCATCAAGTTGTAGTTGTACGTCTAAAAAGTCCAACGTAGTGGCCGAGATGTTCCATGTCAGACGGATATTTAGAGTATTCTGATTGAGACCTGTAATGAAATCCAAACATGACTCCCTGGTACCCCTCCACAGAAAAACCACATCATCGATATAACGGAACCAACCACAGACAGACCCCTGAAAGGCCGGCGAAGGGTACACGCACTCCCCCTCCCACCACCCGAGAAACAGGTTGTCGAAGGAGGGGGCACAACGCGCCCCCATCGCCGCGCCAGAGATCTGCCTGTAGAAGGTCCGATCGAAGACAAAGTAGTTCTGCTTTAGGGTAAAACAAAGCAGTCTGAGCAGGAAATCATTATGCAGTGTCTTACCGCCGAGTTCCCTCTCCAGAAACGTAGATACGGCATGCAGTCCAACCTCGTGTCCGATGCTTGTGTAGAGGGCTTCAATATCAAGCGAGACAAGTAGTATGTTGTCCGGTATCCGTAATTTCTCAAACTTCCAGGAGATGTAATGTGTCCCTGATATATGATTTTAGATTGGTAACTAGTGGTTGAAGAAAAAAATCAACATACTCACATGAATGTTCAATCAAGCTACCAATCCCAGACACAATGGGTCTCCCAGGTGGATTATTCAAAGACTTATGTACCTTCGGCAGAAGGTAAAAAGTGGGGATTATCGGATTGGCTGGCGTCAAGAACTCTTTCTCCCTTTTATTGATTATGCCCATATGAAAAGCATCGGAGATGAGGTTACACAATTTCTTCTGAAAAATGGCTGTTGGATCTGAGGGAAGTTTAGTGTAGAGGTTAGGATTATGCAATTGACGATGTGCTTCACCTACATATTGCTCAATAGGCCACAGCACCACATTGCCCCCTTTATCGGCCTCTTTAATAACGAAGGCCTTATTACCTTCCAAGGTACGAAGGGCTTCTCTTTCATGCCTGGTCAAGTTATCCAACTTGTAGTTGTTTTTCTTCTTTAATGCTTTGATGTCATATACCATGGTATGAAAGAAAGTCATGATTGTTGGAGACATGTTTAAAGAGGGAGTGTGCTGTGAAGGTAGTCTTAGATTGCATATCCGCCTACCTGTTGGTTCATCATGTTCCTGCAACAGATCCAGCAGTTCACGTAGTACCCTCTGTTCGTGCTCAGGTGTATCTGCAATTGCCGTAGGTGTCTGGTAGAGATACCTAAAGGTAAGATTTCTACAAAATAAATAAACGTCCTTAATTAAAATAAATTTATCCAATGTCTTTGTGGGAGAAAAGGATAAGCCCCTTGATAGAACTCTGGTCTCCAACTCAGAGAGCTGGTAATCTGTCAAATTGATGATTTGGAGACTATCCTTACCACTCAGTATGGATGTCGTCTCAGACGTTGATTCCGATTGGGCTGTCCGAAGGGAGATTTCTTTTTGGAGAGCTTTTTGTTTCGCAGCCTGGTATTTACGACCGCCGGTATTTGGCTCTGTGAACACTAGGTGCAATATAGATATGGCTGTAGTACTTTACTTGTATTGAGACCACTGTGCAGCATGGTCAGTACCCACACACCTCACTTGTAGTCTGTGTACTACTTTTACTTATGTTTTAAATGTGTGTGTCATTATAAATCAGTGTTCAATAAAGTTTATACATTATTTATAGATCCTGTGTGGCGGTTCCTTTAGGGTTATTCTTTACAGCATATATTTGAATTTTCAGGCTGTAGGTGCCTTGATTATACACCAAAAAAACCCTTTGTTTTCTTGAGTACTAGCATTATATTGGTGGTTGGCACACGCCTGTACACTTTATATCGTGGTGCACAGATGGATTAGTTCCCTTGTTCTACCTTATCCAGGGAACACACACCTATGTGTTGCCTGAGACTGTGCTGTGCACTGAAGTAGTTAACATAATCACTGCAGTGGCGCTGTTATGGCGACCACTGAGAGGGGCGGGACAGAAAAAATGCGGCCAGCTATCAGAAAAAAGGCGCGCAGGAGAGCCCACAATAGAGCAGAGGTGACGTCAGCCCAGGGGTGGAAGAGAGGCGGAACCATCCACGCTAGGCCGAAGCAGGCGCCTCGCGTAAATGGCGGCCCCGGGAATGCAAGGAGGCCGACGCGGAGGTCCGCAATACCGCCTGTACCGCTGTGGGAGCGCAGCCACAGCCAGCACCGCTGGTGCCTCTGAGGTAAGCCGCCACCGCTGTCCTCCCCAGCCAGGGGAGCAGGCGCAGCATGGAAGGAACAGGGGGGCTGCCCGGAGTACGGGGACGCTGCCACCCGGAGACCCTGGGATGGCAGGGCTCTGCGACCACCATGGAAATAGCCTCAACCCAAGTACCCTGTGTGGAGAGGGGAAATGGGGAGGGTGGCGATACTGAGGTGAGGCCGCACCAGATCCTATCAGTGGTCTGGGAAGATCTGCTGGTAAAAAGCACAGCCTAGTAAGCTCCCCAGGCTCTATCAGCCACGGCTGTGAGCAAGCAACCCTGGGGTTCCTGCGGCCGAGGGAATAGCCGTACACCAGGCAATACTGTGGAGGGTACCTAGACCTGGTGTCTCAACGCAATTTCCCAGCTAGGGAAAATGTGGAGGGCGTCTGTTGATCCCATGCTTCCTGGTCCAAATCCTGCAACCGACCTGTTACCTGTAGGGATGTGAAGGTCTTCTTTTCATCCAAGTCCCCATCAGTAAAATGGAAGGAATGGTGGTGTGCAGGGGGTCTCAACTTTAACCCAGCACCCCAACCGTGGGGAGCCGAGAAAGGAGGGGGATCGTCTCTGCCGGTTTTTGTTTCCAACTGCCTTGCTGCTTGCGATGGGGACATGGAGCATTACTGCGACCCAGAGCCCCATCTGTGGGGACTGGTGAGGAATGCGGGCCTCAGAACCGGCAAGCCTGGAAATTGCTTCAACCCTGCGCCTCCAACAGTGGAGGGCCGAGGAAGGAATAGCCATTAGCAGACAAAATAACTCGACCCAGAGCTCCAACTGTGAGGTCTGGGGAGGAATCTGTGGTCGACATGTCCCTTCAAAAAAATAAAAATGCAGCTTCAAAAAGTAAAAATAATGGAGAGAGAGTAAGAACGTGTGCCTCCTTCAGACACTAAGCAAAAACTGGTGAGGCACTTCCTGCTCCAGGGGTGTGTACTGCAGAGGAGGAGCCACTTAACTCTTTTGCAGATTCTGCTTAGTGTCGCCTCCTAGTGGACAGCAGCATAACACCACCGGTCTGTGTCCCCCAATGAGGCGAAAGAGAAAGCATTATCATAGCTGCTATGTGACCCATCATTAACAACCAGTGCAATATTTTTTTTGTCAATGAAATTACATTCACACTTTAAAAAAATAAAAACCTTATTATTTGCACCCCAAGAAAATTGTTATTGATTCCAATCTCGTGATCTTCCTCTTGCTCATTTGCCGCACATTGCATGTTATCGTACATTTTTCATTACTCCAGGATAGAACATGTCGCCATTTGTTTTTCATCGTCCTCCTCTGGTTCACAACTGTTCAGTAAAAGTTTGTCTCAGAAATTCCCTTAATGAACTTAATATTCTACCATGAATAAAGAACCATAAACATCAGAGAGACGGTCTCCATTGTAGAGAATCGGAAAAATATAAAGAAGCGTCCAGGTGACAGTGCACAGCCGTCTGCAAAATACCAGAAACATACAATCATTAATTGCAAACACAATATCACCACACTGAATATCCATAAATAAAGTAATATATACAGCTGAGTGTATGTATGGGTGTACTGTGTATGTGTATGTATGTATGGATGTAATGTGTATGTGTATGCACTGTATGGATGGATGTACTGTGTATGTACTGTATGTATGTACTGTGTATGTGTATGTACTGGATGTATGGATGTATGGATGTACTGTGTTTGTGTTTGTGTATGTATGTGTGTGTGTGTCCACTAAAGGAAATTGCACTGTTGCATTTACAATCACAACATTTTGCACAGACACCTCATCTGACTCAGGGAACATCATAGACTATGTTTTGAGGGGAAATGTTAACCCTGCGCTTTACAGTCATTCACCAAAAAAAAATGCTTATACTGTTTTTATTTGTGAGCAAATAAATACTGCATTGGCTGTTTTACCAGTTAGCCTGGATATTTATCACTAGGCCTATAACAACCAATCATACCTCAAACCTCTCGCATACAACCCCCAGTACACAGCAGGAGGCCGCAACACAGCCCCCAGTATACATCAGAAGGCCACACACAGCCCCCAGTATACATCAGAAGGGCACACACAGCCCCGAGTATACATCAGAAGGCCACACACAGCCCCCAGTGTACATCAGAAGGCCACACACAGCCCCCAGTATACATCAGAAGGCCACACACAGCCCCCAGTATACATCAGAAGGGCACACACAGCCCCGAGTATACATCAGAAGGCCACACACAGCCCCCAGTGTACATCAGAAGGCCACACACAGCCCCAGTATACATCAGAAGGCCACACACAGCCCCCAGTGTACATCAGAAGGCCACACACAGCCCCCAGTATACATCAGAAGGCCACACACCGCCCCCAGTGTACAGTAGGAGGCCACACACAGCCACATTATACAGCAGGAGGCCACACACAGTCCTCAGTATACAGCAGGAGGCTGCACACAGTTCCCAGTATACAGTAGGAGGCCACACACACAGTCCTCAGTATACAGCAGGAAGCTGCAACACAGCCCCAGTATACATCAGAAGGCCACACACAGCCCCAGTATAAAGCAGGAGGCCACACAAAGGCCCCCAGTATATAGTAGAAGGCCACACACAGCCCCCAGTACATGGCAGGAGGCCACACACAGCCACAGTATACAGCAGGAGGCCACACACAGCTCCCAGTATACAGCAGGAGGCCACACACAGCCACAGTATATAGCAGAAGTCCGCACACAGCCCCAGTACACCGCTGATTGTTAGAAATCGCATGCAAACTTATCCTAATTGATTCCCTGCCCACCTGGTCACATGACGATGACGGTACTCTGACACGACAGCTGACCAGCAGGGAGGGCGAAACCCAGAAAACACCGCTGCTGGCCACGGCGTCTGCTAAGCTCCAGCGTTCAGCTACTACACTGACTTCTGCATACAAGCAACTTACTACAAGCACAAGGACTGGACACATCAATGGGTCTAGTGACTGATCCCTAGGATAACACTAATAATAATAATGATAATAATAATTTTTATTTATATAGCGCCAACATATTCCGCAGCGCTTCACAATACAAAGCTCACATTTAAACAATCATAAGAAACAATTAGAAAATACAATACAATGCCAAAAACAATACAATACAAAGCATAACATAATACAATAATTAGAGCAAAAAATGGCAGCCCTGCTCATAAGAGCTTACAATCTAACAATGAGGGTGGGGGTGACAAGGTACAGGTGCTTATTTACAATGATGGTATAGTCAACTTGAGAAGATGGGGAACAGATAGGAGCAGAATAAGTGGCCACCACCCATTATTTGTGATCCACTTGAGACGGCTCGGATAGGCTATATCTAGATGACTTTGACTAGGGATCATGATAGGCCGCCCTAAAAAGATGTGTTTTTAGGGATCGCCTAAAACTATCTAAGTTGTGGATACACCTAATTTCTTGGGGTAGACCATTCCAAAGAATTGGTGCGGCTCGGGAGAAGTCTTGGAGCCGGGAGTGGGAGGTTCGGATTAATGCAGAAGTGAGTCTAAAGTCACTTCCACAGCGAAGAGAACGGGTGGGGTGATAGACAGAGATGAGGGAGGAGATGTAGGGGGGTGCTGCACTGTGAAGAGCTTTGTGGGGGAGAAGAAGCAGTTTGAAATGGATCCTATAGTGTATAGGCAGCCAGTGTAATGACTGGCATAGAGCAGAAGCGTCTGAGTAACGGTTAGCTAGATAGGTAATCCTGGCTGCTGCATTAAGGATAGACTGGAGAGGGGACAGTCTAGTGCAGGGGAGGCCAACTAAGAGAATTACAATAGTCAAGGCGGGAGTGAATCAGGGCCACAGTGAGGGTTTTTGTGGTTTCCAAGGTGAGAAAGGGGCGAATTCTGGAGATGTTCTTCAGGTGCAAGCGGCAAAAGCGGGCGAGAAATTTTATATAATGGAGTGAAGGAAAGATCAGAGTCAAACATAACACCCAGACAGTGAGCCTGCTGACTAGGCAGTATTGTGGTGCCGCACACTGAGAGAGAGATGTCATATTTGGGGAGGTTAGTGGAGGGCGGGACCAGAAGTAGTTCAGTTTTGGAAAGATTAAGTTTCAGGTAGAGAGCGGACATGATATTGGAAACTGCGGTTAGACAGTCACTGGTGTTCTTTATTAGAGCGGGAGTAAGGTCAGGGGAAGAAGTGTATAGTTGTGTGTCATCAGCATAAAGATGGTACTGAAAGCCAAATCTGCTGATGGTCTGTCCAATTGGGGCTTTGTAGAGAGAGAAGAGAAGAGGTCCAAGGACTGAACCCTGAGGGACCCCAATAGTTAGAGGAAGAGGAGAGGAAGTGAAACCAGTAAATGGTACACTGAAAGAGCGGTCAGAAAGATAGGAAGAGAACCAGGAGAGAGCAGTGTACTTGATGCCGATGGAGTGCAGCATGGAGAGTAGGAGCTGATGGTCGACAGTGTCAAAGGCTGCAGAGAGATCAATCAAGAAGGATAAGCAGAGAGTGGTGACCATTACGTTTTGACGTCAGAAGGTCATTGGTCACTTTGGTGAGAGCAGTTTCTGTAGAATGTAGGGGGTGGAAACCAAACTGTAATGGGTCTAGAAGAGAGTGAGTGGAGAGGTAATGAGTGAGGCGGGAGTAGACCAGGCGCTCCAGGAGTTTAGAGATGAAGGGGAGAATGGAAACTGGTCTGTAGTTGTTTGTGCAGGAAGGGTCGAGAGAAGATTTCTTTAATAAAGGAGTGATGATAGAGTGTTTAAAGGAGAAGGGGAAGACGCCAGAAGAGAGGGAGAGATTGAAGATTTTGGTTAGGTGAGTGGTGACCACCGGAGAGAGAGCCTGGAGTAGGTGTGAGGGGATGGGGTCAGCAGTGCATGTGGTGAGATGAGAGGAAGAGAGGAGCCTGGAGACTTCTTCTTTTGTGACCGGGTCAAAAGTAGAGAGTGAGCCAGAGGAATTGTGGGGAGAGGTAGGGGGCAACAGCAATTTGAGGTTGGGAGTTGGTTTCCTGACGGATGTTTTCTATTTTCTCTGTGAAGTAGGAAGCCAGGTCATCAGCACAGAGGTCAGTGATGGGGGGCCAGCACTTTAGGGCTGAGGAGAGAGTGAAAGGTGTCAGAGTTTTTTTGGGTTGTTGGATAGTAAGGAGATCAAAGTGGTGAAGAAAGTTTATTTGGCGAGGTGAAGGGCAGAGTTGTATGTTCTCAGCATAAATTTATAGTGAATGAAGTTTTCTAGAGTGGGCTTTTCCTCCATAGACGTTCAGCACTCCTAGAACATTAAAGGAACAGCCCTAAGTACAAACTGCACTAGATGGATACCTCACCAAGCCTGAAAGGTGGGATCCCATTGTTAAGAAACACAACTACTACAACTATTTATCACAAGCAGGCTGCATATGTACAAAGGAGAACACCGTCCGTGTAGGAAGCCACACAATCTTTCAAAGGATATAAGTTGACCACCATATAAGCAGAAACAGAGAGACTACATAGTTGGGGTACAGGAACCCATTTAAGATTAAGGAGTTACAGAACGACTACAAGAGGCTAGTATCACCAACCGTGAGTGGCGTGATTGCTGGACCCTACCTGGCACAGCCAACACTCGGAATCAATTGGCCTCAGTGGAACCTCACCACTTTTATCATTCATAAGGTACCTGCACACACAGCAACATTGCTTGCAATTTCACTGGCAATTTGCTGGTTGCAGTGAAATCATGGACATATTGTTCTATTTTGTTGCCGTGTACAAATGTAACAATGTGTTCATGATTTCACTGCAACCAGCAAATTGCCAGTGAAATTGCAAGCAATATTGCCGCGTGTGACAGTACCTTAAGGGAGACATCATACAGTTGACATGTTTTTAATTTTGTTTTAATAAAAATAATTGTCTGTGAAAACCGTGTTATGACATAATAAATAGAATTTTATTCAATTCCCATTGTAGTGTTCAGTGGTTCACTAACATGCACCAGGTGCACAGAAGGTTAGCATTTGGTCCTGTTCAACTATTAATTATTATAAATTACCTTCCATCCTGTCATCATGCCGACATGATCATCTGAACCCACTGAAAATGAAACATAAAATAAACAAAGTCATGCAAATTAGGAGAAGCATTGAGCACAGACACTGATTACTATTCATGTCCGTCACTAATCGGCAGTGATTGTCCATTGTGTGCGCTCGGTGTCAGCCAATGAGTCTGCTGCAGACTTCCAGCAATGTGTGTATGAGAATGGTCAAGGGGTCTGCAAGGGTTAATGATTGGGCAAAACTTTGTGATGCACTCCCTGATACATGAAACATCGAACATAAGAAGATTCACCTTCACTACTGTCATACAGACTATACTTATAGAAGTAAGGTACAGTAATTAGCGCAGAATCCAGACATGGCAAGGTGTGATTTTGGTTCTGATTTGCCTCTATAGCAATCGTACGAGCAACTCTCAAGGCCACTTTACACACACCAAACTTATCTATCCAACTTCTGACCAACTTGCTGGTTGCAGTGAAATCATGGACACATAGTTCCATTTTGTGACTGTGTACAATGGAACAATGTGTCCATGATTTCACTGCAACCAGCAAGTTGGTCAGAAGTTGGACAGATAAGTTGGTGTGTGTAAAGTGGCCTTCACTGAAATTTTGCTTGGTCTTACAGACCTTATCTTGACCTCCACTGTTCCTGGACCTGGAAATACAATTGATCCACCCCTATCCTTAAAGGGGTTGTCTGGTCTAAATTTTGCAATCATTCTATGTGACTGCAGACTCGTCAATCCTCTCAGCGCCCGCTATGAGCGCTGAGAGGATATGCTGTTTTGTATACCGGGAACAAACCGCAGTTATACGATATGCATGTTCCCGGCAACAACACAACTAGTTGGAGTGGCCTCACTCTATACAAGTGTATGGAGCAGGCATGTCCAACTAGTGTGGGCGGCCATCCAGTTGGCTCAGCCTTGATCCATACACTTGTATTGAGTGAGGTCAAGCCCATGGCTCTGTCCGCAGTGGCTGGGAACATGCACACCGCATAACTGTGGTCTGTTCCCAGTTTAGAAACCTTGAATACTCGCAGTGTACAGTGCATGTTCTGGGAAGACTAGGTCTGCAATCACACAGAGTGACTGAAGATTTATCGTTTTATACTAGACAACCCCTTTAATGATGGTTGGCGAGATGTTCTTTTACTGAAATTCTTCGCCCTTTTTTCTCCACACTACCGTGGATCATTGTTCTTAGGGATGAGCGAGTCTACTCGCTACTATTCGGTACTTGCCGAATAGTAGAGTACTCGGGCTACTCGTTATTCTGCGAGTTTCCTTGCGATTACTCGCAGAGTAACGAGTCCAATGTAAATCAATGGGAAATGCAATTCCTTTGCTGCTGGACCCTATAAAGAGGTCTGGCAGCAGAGGAAAAACCTGCAATTCCCCAATTGATTGTTTAAAAGCCGGCGATAAAAAGCCAGCTTTTAAACAATGCTAAATCCCCCTACTAGCTTCCCCGCCGCTGACAGCAGGATCCTCCGCTCCCCCCACGCTTCCCCACCCGATCCTGAGTTAGGAGCGGGCGGGGGGAGCAGGGCCAGAGAGCGGGGAGCGAAGACCCAGGTGGGGAAGCCGGCGGTGAAGTTTTCTCCTTCTGTTCTGCGCTCCCCGCTCCTTTCTGTCCTTCCCCGCTCCCTGGCCCTGCTTCCCCCACCCGGTCGTAACTTAGGATCGAGTGGGGAGGCTGCATAGGGAGCGGAGGATCGGGCTGTCAGGCAGCGGGGAGCGCAGAACCGACCATGGCACGCAGGGAGCTGTCCGCGGTCGTGAACTGTGAGTTCAAACGATTCTCCCGGATTGCCCCTTTTTTTTTAAATTATTTCATGAATTTCATGAAATAGCGTGGAGGCCCACGGATTTTTTTTTATTATTTTATGAAATTCATGAAATAATAAAAAAAAAAAAAAAAAAAGGGGCTCCCCAATATTGTTGTGTCCGGCCAGGTACAAATAGACACCTGGGGGTTGGTGGCAGCCCGTTGATGCCTGCTGTATCCGGCTGGATACAAAAATACGGCGAAGCCCACGTCAAATTTTTTTCTGAAAAATCCAAAAAACAATATGAATGAAAGGGACTGCATCTTTAGTAACCCATCGACCAAGATGCAGTCCCTTTTTATAGGATTGTTTAATGGATTTAGCAGAAAAATTTTGATGTGGGCAGCAGTGATGCAGCAGGCATCAACGGGCTGCCACCAACCCCCAGGTGTCTATTTGTACCTGCCTGGACACAGAAATATCGGGAAGCCCTTATTTTTGTATTATTTCATGAATTTTATGAAATAATAATAAAAAAAAATGCGTGGGGCTCCGCGCGATTTCTATGTCCAGCCAGGTACATCTAGGCAGCTGGGGGCTTGAATCCACAGCGCAGGGAGGCCCAATCCTTAACGGGCACCCCCCTGATGCGAATGGCAGCCCGCAGTCTCCCCAGAAGATGGCGTGTTCATTGAAGTGCCATGGTCTGGCGCTGAACCCAACTCTTCCAGGGCTCTGGTGCCATGGCTCACTGGGTAATAAAGGGGTTAGGGCCAGCTTTTTGTTATCTGCTGGCTCTAAGCCCGAAATTCATGGGGTCACGCCAATATTAGACATGACCACCATGAATTTCCATTAAATTGTTTAAATAAAAACACAACACCAAGAAAAATGATTTTTATTTGAAAAACAAAAACACACTTAGGGACTCCATCTTTATTTAAAAAAAATCCTCTTCCGTCTGACGTAGTCCAATCCAGGGTTCTTCTTTAGCTCTGCTACATCTCTGGTAGAGAACCTCCACCAGAGATGTAGCAGAGCTGTGCACCCGGGCATGGGAAAGTTCATGTGAGTTCATGCAGGCAAGCATGAACTCACATGAACCTGACAGCACTGCTACTTCAATTGAACAGCTGACCTGAGTCAGCTGTTCATTTGAAAATCCCGGCGGGAAGGCGTCCGACAGACAAAACCTGATCAAACCGGATTCTCCCGGATTGTACAGGTCCGGTGCCCCATAAAATGGGTCTATGATGCCGGATTGCTGCGGACCGGAGCAATGCGGGAGAATCCGGTTTGAACTCAGTTCACGACCGCGAACAGCTCTCTGCGTGCCGAGGTCGGTTCTCCGCTCCCTGCTGCCTGACAGCCCAATCCTCCGCTCCCCCTGCAGCCTCCCCACCTGATCATAAGTTAGGACCGGGCGGGGGGGACAGGAGGGAGCGGGGAGTGCAGAACAGAAGTTTTCTCACCGCCGACTTCCCCGCCTGGGTCCTTTGTTCCCCCCGCCCGCTCCTAACTCAGGAACGGGTGGGGAGCGGAGGATCCTGCTGTCAGGCGGTGGGGAAGCCAGTAGGGGGATTCAGCATTGTTGTTTAAAAGCCGGCGGCTTTTTACCGCCGGCATTTAATCAATTGTGGAATTGCAGGTTTTTCCTCTGCTGCCAGACCTCTTTATAGGGTCAAGCAGCAGAGGAACTACTCGCAATACTCGATTCCCCATTGACTTACATTGGACTCGCTAGACTAGTACCGAGAATCGGGACCTACTCGTTACGAGTCTAGCGAGTCCGAATATTTCAGTACTTGCTCATCCCTAATTGTTCTATTTTAACCTCCTCAGCTCACAGGACTTGTTTCCAAAGTGCATGATGTTTGCTTAGATGTTCTTTTGCATAGTTCTGAGGCAGAATTTTATGGTGAGGACACAGGAGAGGTTTCCTTCTGATGACACTTCTATGAAGGCCATATTTGTGCAGGTGTCTCTGAACAGTAGAACAATGTACCACAACTCCAGAGTCTGCTGAGTCTTCATGAAGGTCTTTTGCAGTGAAGCAGGTTCTGATTTGCTTCTCTAGCCATCCTACAAGCAGCTCTCACTGAAATTTAGCTTGGTCTTCCAGACCTTATCTTGACCTCCACTGCTCCGGTAACTGCCATTTCTTAATTATATTTCAATGTGGAAAGGTCAACTTGAAAACGCTTTGCTATCTTATTACAGCCTTCTCCTGCTTTGTGGGTCTACACCATTTTTACTTTCAGAGTGCTCGGCAGCTCCATAGAAGAACCCATAGTTGCTATTTTTTGCTTTTTATAAAGCTGTGAAATTTTCATCACGGGCCTTTCCTAATGATCATAGTAAACAAGCCATAACCCTAATAGCCTAATTAAGGTCTAAAACCTTGGTCAAAGTTACCCAAGCACACAAATCTCCAAGGGTGCACAAACTTTTGCATCGGACCATTTTCCTTTTTGTAATTATTAAAATGTTGAAGATGACAATAATTTTTTTATTGTTTTGGAATTCAGTCATCTTTAGTGATGGGCAAACCCACAGTGTTTGGCGGAGCTGGCCGTACTTTTTTTTAAAGTACGGGTCTGGACTTGACCCAAACTTGAGTCTGAACCCCAAATCTGGACTTTAAAGCTTTGCAATAGTGGCTGGGGGAATGCAAAAAGAAGCAAAACAGCAAATAAACATCAGCGTTGTACTTAACGGGGTCTGAGCACTTGTACTTCCGGGCCGCTCATTAACTTCCTGATTATTCACTTAACTGACTCTAACAGCCAATCACAGATGCCCATTCTCTGTATCAGCGTCTGTGATTGGCTGCAGCGCCCCTCACCCATTGTGATTGGTTGCCCTTGACAACGATCAAGCCGTCATAGTAGTAAAAATAAATCATTAAAAAAAATTACGTTAGGGCTTTGCTATATTTTTGACTCTCAGCGCATTTAAAGCGGACAGCCACAGGCTGCCACCCCTAACAGCCTGCCTTTATCTTGACTAGCAATCAAATATACTGGGGAGCCCATTATTCTTATTTTTTTAATTGATTAAATATTATCAATCCTGTGAGTAAATAGTAAACAAACACAACTCACAGGGAAAAATCCATTATTTGAAATAAATCACATAGACAACCCTCATTTCCCATTTATTAACACTACACATACCCTCCAATGATAATCCATAATGTTGGTCCAACAAAGCTTCATCCAGAGACTGCAACGATGGAACAAGGGACATCTAATATCTATCTATTATCCATTTATCCATCTAAGGCGGCCGTCACACGCTAAGATATCGCTAGCGATATTGTAAGCGATCACGTGCACGCGCGATCGCTTACAATATCGCTCACATCGCTGGTGAGATGTCACACAGACAGACTCACCAGCGATGTGGATCCGCGATCTCGCTGGTTACTATGGTACACATCGGGTTACTAGGCGCCGCGCATCGCTTAGGCTCTGCCGCTGGGAGATCGTTCATCGTGGTGTTATACACCACGATGAGACAGATCGTGAAATCGCTCATCGCAAGATCTGAGCTCCGGAGCTCAGATCACGATTTTGCGATTTCATCAATTATCGCTCATCGTATCTTGCCGTCACACGCACAGACATCGTTGACGCGATGTTAAATCTGGCACGTTCAAGCGATATCTTTCGTGATATCTTAGCGTGTGACGGCCGCCTAATATCTATTTATCATCTATCTATCATTGATTCATCTGTGATATCACAATATTTCCCAGTGTGGTGCCATTTATCACTCACCTCTTCTACGCTCAGGTACACCCCTGCTCCATCCTTCGTTAGGTTCTGGAAGACATCTGGAAATAGATAGATAGAGAGGTGTGATTACTTACCAGTCACATTTAGTTCAGCCATGAGACATTTTAGCATTGCTAAGGTATGTCATTGCAACCACAATATTTCACGGAAAAATCAGTCATTGCCTCTATAAGATTGTCAATCAAGGTCAGTGCCGCCATGATATTATCAGTCCCCAGTAGTGTATGTTATATGCATGGGGTCTTCCTATATGAATCAATGTGACTAGTCCAGTAATGTAGCCCCGCAGTCTGTACTAATCTGTCATTATGTCCCTTACTTGTCACGGTTTCCAGGCGAATCATGCAAGAGGCAAAGCTGGCAAAGCTCAGCTTCTGGGCACAGTTGGCGTATCTCATCATCATGACACTCATCAAAGTGTCGCTGACTTTGAAACCTGAAAATACAAAGACAGGGGGCGAAGTGATGGGAGAAACAATCAAGACACACATCAGGGAAAGACATTTGCATCTGTGGCATTACAGGGAATATTTCAGCAGTTTTTTGCTATGTAAGCCGAGGACAGCATGCTGCAGGGGTTAAAAAACTAAAGTCAACTGTGCCTCTTTTATCAGACTGTGCTATTGTTTACTTAAACTAATGGCTTTATTACCCTGTGATTAGCATTACATTACATGACTACTTTGTCTTGTGCAGGGTAGCCTGGCACGCCTCCTGCAGTGATTGACACCTCACTTTCAATGGATAAACTCTACTGGCAGCCTGGCATGGGCGGGAAGCTCTCACAGTTCTGCTACATGCCTAAGGGTGTGCTCAGATCTGCTTTTTTTACTAGCTGCCGATATTGTTGAGAAAAGTAGCAGAGTGTCATGCATTTTGATACCCGTATGTTATGTGGATGTCATGTGCATGACATGCCAATATGTGGTTTCCCAGCACCTAGCATCAGTAAGTCATGCCAATGGTGGACCTATCTAGGCTTGAAGACCCTGGTGGACCGATCTAGGCTTGGAAAAGATCTGGGACTTCTGTGATTCCCTGACTGGCGAGATCCGAAGGTCGCACCGCGCCAATGTCATCCACACTGGCGGGATTAAACCTCTGTTTCCTCATGTGACGTCCAATCTTAAAAAACTAAAGTTTAATGAATCTATAATTTAAGAAGTGAGGAAACAAAAAAGAAAGATATAACATAAATGTTGTACCTGTATCGAGGACGGCTTTGGTCAAGCCGGATCGATCAATGAATCCAGTCTGGTTCACATCAATGGTCTGGAATAGATCCTGAAAAATACACACAAAATGTGATAGAATAATTTAGGCTTTTAAGACGAAAACAAAACAAAAGAAAACCATACTGTTTATTCCATTATTGACTGTACGTTTGCTCCCTATGTGCAGGACTATAGTGCTGCTCCTATGTGCAATGCGGCAAATGTCATTATTTTAATACTGCTCCCTATGTAGAAGGATATTCTTTGCCTTTAAAAAAGTATTCATACCCAGTGAACTTTTCCACATTTTTTCATGATACACTCACAAATATATATATATTTTATTGGTATTTTATGTGATACCAACATACAACATACAAGTACTATATAATATAGTATATTTAAAATAATAAATATCTTAAAATTGTGATATACATTTGTATTCACCCCCCCGAATCAATACGTTGTAGGACCAAGTTTCTCTACAGTTACTGCTACAATGTCACGAGTATCTCTCAACATTAGGAGACTTGTGACATCTTTAGGGGGGGGGGGTCTCAGTTTCACATGAATTTGTGACTCTGGATTTTTAAGTGATTGCTTTCCTTTGGACCAGCAAGGGTTAATGACATTATCCATGCTGGTAGTTCCTGGTTAGTTCATTTCATCTGTAGCCGGTTTGTGACCACTCCCCTTCCCTTTAAGTAGTCACATGATCCCTTACCTGATGCTGGTAATAGATTCTTTCTACTCTGACCTTATTGGAGGAAGGAAGTCCATTGTGGCTGCTGGAGTTCTGTTATTGGAGATGTGTTGTCTGCAATCCTGGTGTTTGGCTGCAGCATTGAAGTTTTTTTGCATTTTTTTTTCTATGTTCCTCTATCTGTCTTCCTTCTCTTGTGTTACATTACAGTAGCGGTGATGTCTAGTGTACTCACTGGCATTGGCACTAGACAGGGTGAGTGGAGAGATAGTTAAGGACTAGGCATGTGATGGCGGTGGGGGAAGGACCCACTTAGGGATGTTAGGGGAGCTCAGGGACCAGACACAGGTTAGTGTTAGGAAGTGTCCAAATCCGTGTTCCCTATTATCAGAGTCTTCCTCTCCCTTTTCATCTTATTGTAACCCCTGAGTTGTGCCGTGTGCTGGAAATCCACTAGTCTGTTCATGATATGCAGCTTTTTGGGGTCTGTCTCTCCAGCTTTGCACATCTAGAGGTGACATTTACCTCTTATTCTTTGCTCTCGCTCAGTGAGTTTGGATGGAAACGTCTGCAATCAACAGTTTTCACATCTTGTCACAGATTCTTGTGGATTTGGGTCTGGGCAGTGACCGGGTTGTTCATACACAGGAATATGCTCTGATCTAAACCCTCCATTGTAGATCTGCAGGATGTTGAAGGTCGTTGTACTGCTGGAAGGTAAATTTACACTCCAGGTCTTCTGCAGCCTCTACCAGGTTTCCCCAGAATTGACTTGTATGTAGCTCCATCCATCTTCCCATCACCCCTGAGCAGCTTCCCTGCCCCTGCTGAAGAAAAGCCTCCCCACAGCAGGATGCTGCCTCCACTATGTGTTATGGTGTGGATGGGGTTTTCAGGGTGATGTGCAGGGTTAGTTTTCCACCACACAGCATTTTGTATTTAGGCCAAAAAGGTCTCCTTTGGTCTCCTCTGACCAGAGCCCCTTCTTCCTCTGCTCACTGTCCCCCCTACAACTTATTATGGCTTGTTACTTTCTAAAATGTCTTTTTTTTTTTTTTTTGCTGCTCTTCCGTAGGGCAGATTTGTGGAGTTTATAACTAATAGTCGTCCTGTGGGCAGATTCCCCCTGAGCTGTGATCTCTGCGACCCCTCTTGGCTCATTAGTGCTCTCCTTCTTGGGGTGTCAGTCTCGGTGGGCACCATGTCTTGTAGGTTTGCAGTTGTGCAGTTCTCATTCCATTTTTGGATGATAGATTGATCAGTGCTCTGTGAGATGTTCAGAGCTTGGGCTATTTTGTTTATAACCTAACCCTGCTTTTCTCTTCTCCACAACTTTATCTTTGACCTGTCTGTTGGGCTTCTTGGTTTCCATGATGCTGTTTGTTCCCTAATGTTCTCACACAAACCTCTGAGGCCTTCACAGAACAGCTGTGGCTATACGGAGAAGAAATCACACCCAGGAGGAGGCAAAGTATTGATTATGTGACTTCTGGAGGCAATTGGTCACTCAGGATTTTCTTTATGGACATGGGACTAAGGCTACCTTCACATTACGATTTTGAGGGAGCCGATGCTGTCCGATATAAATCGGACAGCATCGGCTCCCTTCTGATGCCTGGAATCGGGTGCCAAATAGGCACCCGATTCCGGCATAAAATCGGTGCCTCCGGGGTGTAAAAGAAAAAAAAAAAGTTTATTCTCACCTCCCTACGAGCCCCCGCCGTCTTCCGCCATCTTCTTTGAGGCTCCCGGTGGATCCCGCAGGCTGCCGGTGGCTGCAGAGCGCTTCCTCTGCTGTACACAGGACCTGCGGTGATGTCACAGTCACGTGACCGCGGGTTCACCATGGTAACCCGCGGTCACATGACTGTGACATCACCGCAGGTCCTATAAGGCAGAGGAAGCGCTCTGCTGACACCGGCAGCCTGCGAGAGCCACCGGGAGCCTCCAAGAAGATGGCGGGAGACGGCGGGGGCTCGTGGAGAGGTGAGAATAACTTTTTTTTTTTTTTTTTTTAACCCTTGTGCTCCTAGTTAGGAGCAGTTTTACTGTACTGAGCATGCTCAGTACAGTAAAACGGGGTCCGAGGAGACATAGATGTTTCCTCGGACCCTTCTCCATAGGGCCCCATGTTATAGGGATCGGACCTAATCGGATGTGCACTAAATGCCATCCGATTTGGTCCGATCCGATTCTATCAGATTTTATTTTCGGTGCAAAAATCGGAGCAAGCTCCGATTTTTGCACCGATAATAAAATCGAACAGAATCGGATCGGACCAAATCGGATGGCATTTAGTGCACATCCGATTCGGTCCGATGCCCATAGGGATGCATGGGGGCCAAATTCGGATCCGATGCTGTCCGATTTTGATCGGACAGCATCGGAAATCCGAAAATCGTTATGTGAAAGCAGCCTAAAGGGGGCTGAATATAAATGGATATCAAAATTTTAGATTTATATTTGTAGAGAATTTAGAAAAACAGGAATCATTTCCTTTACACTTCACAAATACTTGTAGTCAGTGTTCATAGCACACAAAATCCCAATACATTACTTTTAAACTTATGGGTGTAACATGAAAAAAATATGAAAACAGGCATTGTAATGACTATAATACTGCTCCCTATGTACACGAACATAACTACTGTAATACTGCCCCCTATGTACAAGAATACAACTACTATAATACTGCCCCTATGTACAAGAATATAACTACTATAATACTGCCCCTATATACAAGAATATAACTACTATAATACTGCTCCTATGTACAAGAATATAACTACTATAATACTGCCCCCTATATACAAGAATATAACTACTGTAATACTGCTACTATGAATGTTTATTTTACCTTAAACATATTCAGCCGTTTCCATAGGTGGCGAAATTCATCGAGACTGAGTTTTCCATTTTCATTTAACTGAAGATTAGTTAAGGTCCACAGTTCTTTGTCCTGATACGTACGTTGCTCTTGTGGAGCCCCAAGGGACGTGGGGTACTCGTACCGGACCGGTCTGTGTCGGGGATGTCACTGGTGGCTTGGTCTGGACCGTGTCCCTGGCTCAGCACAATAAATGGGGAATATTTACAAGGGAATTGTCACGGGTGACGCCACCCACTTGGTGCGGCCAGTGATGGGGCCGCCGCTGCTGCAGAACCTCCGGGGGTGATGTGATGGCAGCGGAGATGGTATAGTTCTAGTGGGCAGAACTGTATCCCCCGGGGCAGTAAGGGTTAAGTCTATTGTGTGTAGTTGTAGCACACTTACTTTGCAGGCTGCAGGGATCTCTCTCCAGTGCTGGTGCTGACAGGCTGGAGCTGTGGCTCTGCAGGTTGTAGTCTTTCGGGTGCAAGCCTGTATGGGAGAAATGGTCTGCAGATGGAAGCAGGCAAGAGCAATTCAGGGTTCTCCAAAGCTTTACTCAGGCATTACAGGTTATTTGCAGTTGTTACACAGTTCTCAACACACGGTTGCTTTCTCCCTTTCCGGGTTCCCTTCTCTCCTGCAGCCAGGCTCCTCTTCCCTGTGACCCCTCACACAGTCTTTGAGTGTTCCTTTCTGGGCTTTTACGGTCTCCGTCTTACACGGGTGTGTGTGAACGCTGGACAGTATGGCGGTGACTCGGGCTTCTGTGAGTCCTAGTGCGTCACTTAGCTGCCTGTCCTTTGGGTTAGGAACTCCAGCCTGAAACTGAAGCTCCCCGTCAGTGAATCTGGGGATACCGGGTGAATCGTCGGTCCCCTTCAGAGCTGACACTCTGCTCTAGCCCAGCCTCCAACAGTACTCTAGCACGAGGCTCTGCCAGGCTCCTTCCTCTGTTTCCTTCGGTATTCTAGGAGGGCTTCTCCACCTGCAACAGGTTGCTTCAGCTGCTGTCTAGGGCACGGGTTCCACCGTCCCTTCTCTGTCTCTCACACTCCTGGTGGTTTCAGCGTCGGACGGGCTTTTCCCCCCATCTGGCTCACACTGGCTCAGTACGGGTCTGCACTCCTCGGCCTATGCTCTTCCAGGACGTGTGTAGTCCTTCTGTCTTTACGTCTCAGCTACTTCAGCCTACTGTCGGTCTTTGCTGCTCTTACTGATGGTCTTTACAGCTCGGCTCACTACGGCCTACTGACTTCCTTCACTCCTCCCCCTTCCTATATACTGTCAGTCACCTGACCTCTGGTGTGCCCAACCCACTCCTCTCATTCACCACCCCTCTGATCTCATATAGTGTCTAATCTCAGGGCTGGATGTAACCTCTTCTGTGCGTGGGTTGTGTGGGCTGTGAGGGTGTTAGTGTTTAACATGTCCTACCTGCCTGGCTGCAGTTCCCTTTTGTGGCCTCCTGGACGCAGGGGCGCCACACTCTCACATTAGTGAACAGTGCGCTCCATATTATACATGATATGAAAGTATGTTCACTGATCTTTATCTTGGCAGTCTTCATATATGTGTGTTTCTTTTCATGGCACAAATGAGAGAACACATATTTTCCATGTTGTGAAACTAGTCTTATGTAGTTATGCATGGTGGTATTAATTATTTCATTGTTTGGTCAAGTACAACTATATACAATCCTGCAAAATGTCACTCTATCCTAGATGGGTTTTTTTGGGTAGAAGTGGCTTTATTGCTGACATTCTTGACTAAAAGGTCAGCCTGAAAAATCCTACAACTCACTGTGGTGCAGATGCCCTGACACCTGCCTGCTGGCATTCCTGAGCAAGCTCTGCACTAGTGTTGAACAGAACCTGTAGCTGAATCCTCTTTAAGCGCCGTCACACGCACAGATATCGCGCAAGATATCGCTTGAACGCGGCAGATTAAACATCGCGTGAGCGATGTCTGTGCGTGTGACGGCAAGATACGACGAGCGAGATCTGATCAAATCGCAAAATCGAGATCTGAGGTCCGGACCTCAGATCTAGCGATTTACGATTTAGCGATCTGCTTCATCGTGGTGTATGATACCACGATGAACGATCTCCCAGCGGCAGAGCCTATGCTGGGAGATGGTAACTATGGTACACGTCGGGTAACTAAGCGACGCGCGGCGCCTAGTTACCCGATGTGTACCATAGTTACCAGCGAGATCGCGGATCCACATCGCTGGTGAGTCTGTCTGTGTGACATCTCACCAGCGATGTGAGCGATATTGTAAGCGATCGCACGTGCACGTGATCGCTTACAATATCGCTCACGATGTCGACCTGTGTGACGGCCGCCTTAGGAGATGGTCCTGGCACTTGCTGAACTTTCTTGGGAGCATTAAAGCCTTATTTTACAACAATTAAACCTTGAAGATCCTGATGATCCTATAAATGGTTGATTTAGGGGCAATCTTATAAGCAATGTCCTTGACTGTAAAGCCCTTTTGATGCAAAGCAACGATGATTATACGTTTCCTTGGAGGTAACCATGGATAACAGAAGAAGAAAATGATTTCAATCATCAGCCCCATTTTAATGCAACCAGTCTGCTCTTAGATGTGACTTCTGTCCAAAACTAAAGGCAGAAAGGAGGTATCTTGGACAGATTTGGCACAAGCCACTCTGTTAGGCTAGCTTCACACTATGGTTTTTAGCATCAGGTTCTGTCCAATTTGAACCAGACAGAACCTGATCCGTTTTTTGCCTCCCATGTATATGTTTTTGTGTATTCTGTGCAGGATTAGTTTTTGTCCAGTTTTTCACCGTCCCCAAAAACAGAGCCTGCAGCATTTTTGGGCTCCGGTGAAAAAAAATTGGACAAAATCAGCCCGTCCCGCATTCGGGGCGAACTGGTGCACATAACCAGGGCCGTATTTGGAGTTCCTGCTGCTCAAGGCACTGTCAGTGGTCGACGCCCCCCCATGGCCCCTCCCCCTGCCTGGGCCCTCCTCCATAGCGGCCCCGTTGCAGACAATCCCCTTCCCTTCACGTTGCACCCCCATAATCGTGGACAATCCCCCCTGTTGCGGCCGTCCCCCAAAGTTTCATGTAGCTTCTCCCCCCCACATTCCAGGTAGCACATATACAAGGTTTGAAGGGGTAAAATCCTGCAGACAGACTGCCTTGAGATAAATACAAAAAAATAATAATCTTTTAATGATTTTAATTGGTTTATGTGCAAGTTTATTCTCCAAGTGTTTGCATGGGTTTTCCAACCACACTACAGAGACATACTGATAGGATGTTTACATTGTGAGTCCCAATAGGGACAGTGTTGATGATGTATGTAAAGTGCTGTGTAGTTCATAGTGTAATATAAATGCAAAAAATATTCTTAATATTATGTCACAATACCAGGATCTGAGGATCTTCTATTTCGAGGTCAGGGGCTCTCTGATGCCATGTTGCTGCCTGTCTCGCTGTCGTCCTCTTTTGACACTGCAGTGCGGTGGACAAGAGAGCATTAACTGATTAATAACAATAAGTATGGTGTGTAAACTGAGCTAAACTCCCATACATGAAGTAGAGTGTGTACTAACTGAGCCATAAATCCTCCCCATACCATGAAGTATGGAGTGTGTACTAACTGAGCCATAACCCCCCATACCATGAAGTATGGTGTGTACTAACTGAGCCATAAACCCTCCCCATACCATGAAGTATGGTGTGTGTACTAACTGAGCCATAAATCCTCCCCATACCATGAAGTATGGAGTGTGTACTAACTGAGCCATAAATCCTCCCCATACCATGAAGTATGGAGTGTACTAACTGAGCCATAAACCCTTCCCATACCATGAAGTATGGGTGTGTACTAACTGAGCCATAAACCCCCCCATACCATGAAGTATGGAGTGTGTACTAACTGATTCATAAACCCTCCCCATACCATGAAGTATGGTGTGTGTACTAACTGAGCCATAAATCCTCCCCATACCATGAAGTATGGTGTGTGTACTAACTGAGCCATAAATCCTCCCCATACCATGAAGTATGGGTGTGTACTAACTGATTCATAAACCCTCCCCATACCATGAAGTATGGTGTGTGTACTAACTGAGCCATAAATCCTCCCCATACCATGAAGTATGGTGTGTGTACTAACTGAGCCATAAACCTCCCCATACCATGAAGTATGGTGTGTGTACTAACTGAGCCATAAACCCTCCCCATACATGAAGTATGGTGTGTGTACTAACTGAGCCATAAACCTCCCCATACCATGAAGTATGGAGTGTGTACTAACTGAGCCATAAATACTCCCCATACCATGAAGTATGGAGTGTGTACTAACTGAGCCATAAACCCCCCATACATGAAGTATGGTGTGTGTACTAACTGAGCCATAAACCCTCCCATACCATGAAGTATGGAGTGTTACTAACTGAGCCATAAACCCTCCCATACCATGAAGTATGGGTGTGTACTAACTGAGCCATAACCCTCCTCATACCATGAAGTATGGTTGTACTAACTGAGCCATAAACCTCCCATACCATGAAGTATGGAGTGTACTAACTGAGCCATAAACCCTTCCATACCATGAAGTATGGGTTACTAACTGAGCCATAAACCCTCCCATACCATGAAGTATGGAGTGTGTATACTGAGCCATAAAACCCCCCATACCATGAAGTATGGGTGTGTACTAACTGAGCCATAAACCCTCCCATACCATGAAGTATGGGTGTGTACTAACTGAGCCATAAACCTCCCCATACCATGAAGTATGGTGTGTACTAACTGAGCCATAAATCCTCCCCATACCATGAAGTATGGTGTGTACTAACTGAGCCATAAACCCTCCCCATACCATGAAGTATGGAGGTGTACTAACTGAGCCATAAACCCTCCCATACCATGAAGTATGGTGTGTGTACTAACTGAGCCATAAACCCTCCCATACCATGAAGTATGGAGTGTGTACTAACTGAGCCATAAACCTCCCCATACCATGAAGTATGGAGTGTACTAACTGAGCCATAAACCCTTCCCATACCATGAAGTATGGGTGTACTAACTGAGCCATAAACCCCCTCCATACCATGAAGTATGGGTGTGTACTAACTGATCATAAACCTCCCCATACCATGAAGTATGGGTGTTACTAACTGAGCCATAAACCCTCCCATACATGAAGTATGGTGTGTTACTAACTGAGCCATAAATCCTCCCATACCATGAAGTATGGTGTGTACTAACTGAGCATAAACCCCCCATACCTGAGATGAGTGTGTACTAACTGAGCCATAAATCCTCCCCATACCATGAAGTATGGAGTGTTGTACTAACTGAGCCATAACCCCCATACCATGAAGTATGGTGTGTACTAACTGAGCCATAAACCCTTCCCATACCATGAAGTATGAGTGTGTGTACTAACTGAGCCATAAACCCTCCTCATACCATGAAGTATGGAGTGTGTACTAACTGAGCCATAAACCCCCCATACCATGAAGTATGGTGTGTACTAACTGAGCCATAAACCCTCTCCCATACCATGAAGTATGGAGTATACTAACTGAGCCATAAACCCCTCCCATACCATGAAGTATGGAGTGTGTACTAACTGAGCCATAAACCCTCCCCATACCATGAAGTATGGGTGTGTACTAACTGAGCCATAAATCCTCCCCATACCATGAAGTATGGTGTGTGTACTAACTGAGCCATAAATCCTCCCCATACCATGAAGTATGGTGTGTACTAACTGAGCATAAACCCTCCCCATACCATGAAGTATGGTGTGTGTACTAACTGAGCCATAAATCCTCCCCCATACCATGAAGTATGGTGTGTGTACTAACTGAGCCATAAATCCTCCCATACCATGAAGTATGGAGTGTACTAACTGAGCCATAAACCCTCCCCATACCATGAAGTATGGTGGTGTGTACTAACTGAGCCATAAATCCTCCCCATACCATGAAGTATGGTGTGTGTACTAACTGAGCCATAAAACTCCCCATACCATGAAGTATGGAGTGGTACTAACTGAGCCATAAATCCTCCCATACCATGAAGTATGGAGTGTGTACTAACTGAGCCATAAACCCTCCCATACCATGAAGTATGGTGTGTGTACTAACTGAGCCATAAACCCCTCCTATACCATGAAGTATGGATGTGTACTAACTGAGCCATAAACCCTCCCCATACCATGAAGTATGGAGTGTGTACTAACTGAGCCATAACCCCCCATACATGAAGTATGGTGTGTGTACTAACTGAGCCATAAATCCTCCCCATACCATGAAGTATGGTGTGTACTAACTGAGCCATAAACCCTCCTCATACCATGAAGTATGGAGTGATACTAACTGAGCCATAAACCCTCCTCATACCATGAAGTATGGAGTGTGTACTAACTGAGCACAAAACCCCTCCCATACCATGAAGTATGGAGTGTGTACTAACTGAGCCATAAACCCTCCCCATACCATGAAGTATGGTGTGTTAACTGAGCCATAAATCCTCCCATACCATGAAGTATGGAGTGTGTACTAACTGAGCCATAAACCCCCCCATACCATGAAATATGGTGTGTGTACTAACTGAGCCATAAATCTCCCCATACCATGAAGTATGGATGTGTGTACTAACTGAGCCATAAACCCTCCCCATACCATGAAGTATGGTGGTGTGTACTAACTGAGCCATAAACCCTCCTCATACCATGAAGTATGGAGTGTGTACTAACAGCCATAAATCCTCCCCATACCATGAAGTATGGAGTGTACTAACTGAGCCATAAACCCTTCCCATACCATGAAGTATGGAGTATACTAACTGAGCCATAAACCCCTCCCATACCATGAAGTATGGTGTGTACTAACTGAGCCATAAACCCTCCCCATACCATGAAGTATGGAGTGTGTCCTAACTGAACCATAAATCCTCCCCATACCATGAAGTATGGAGTGTGTACTAACTGAGCCATAACCCCCCCATACCATGAAGTATGGAGTGTGTACTAACTGAGCCATGAATTCTCCCCATACCAGTAGGATTACTATATGGATTTTAGTATTAGGGTACGGACACACTGGTGCGAAACTCTGATGAGTGCAATGTGTGATTTTCTCGCATTGCAATCAATGTCTGAGAGCACACTGTCAAGTGTCGGACGCTTTTTTCTCATCTAGATTCAGGATGAGATAAAAGTCGCAACATGCTGCGACTGTATGTGATTCCCATGCGAGACTCACCAATGCAAGTCTATGGGTCCGACAAAATCATGGACCACACATGGACCATCCAAGAGGCATCCATTTTTTTCACTGATACATTCTCATTCTGCAGCTGAGACAACTGTCAAAAATGTTCCTGTAAATGATTATACAGTAAATAGCTGTTGAGAAAACAAATGGATTGCACACGGATGTTATCTGAGAATCTGAGAAAAATGTCGGGCACTCGCACAGCAGTTGCCAAACGGAGCAAAAAACGGATGTCACTCATCCGAATCTCCTGGGTGAGAAACAGACCGATTTTAAGGCGGCGGGAGGCAGTGTACCACCATGTCCCCAGCTCCGTGCTGTGCACAGTGTACCACCATGTCCCCAGCTCCGTGCTGTGCACAGTGTACCACCATGTCCCCAGCTCTGTGCTGTGCACAGACAGTGTACCACCATGTCCCCAGCTCCGTGCTGTGCACAGACAGTGTACCACCATGCCCCCAGCTCCGTGCTGTGCACAGACAGTGTACCACCATGCCCCCAGCTCCGTGCTGTGCACAGACAGTGTACCACCATGCCCCCAGCTCCGTGCTGGGCACAAAGTACCACCATGTCCCCAGCTCTGGTACACTGTGCACAGCACGGAGCTGGGGACATGGTGGTACACTGTGCACAGTAGGGAGCTGAGGGCATGGTGGTACACTGTGCACAGCACGGAGCTGGGGGCATTGTGGTACACTGTCTGTGCACAGCACGGAGCTGGGGGCATTGTGGTACACTGTCTGTGCACAGCACAGAGCTGGGGACATGGTGGTACACTGTCTGTGCACAGCACAGAGCTGGGGACATGCCAGACAAGGCACAATAACCACAGACAGGCAGCGGGAGAACATTGAACCCGCCCATGAGAACTACAACTCCCAGCACCGAACACACTGCCCAGATACTATACAGTACTGCCCGAACAGGCAGGAGAACTACAACTCCCAGCATGCCACACCCTGCCAACACAGGAAGGTGGCGGCTGCCGCATGGAGGCAGAGACACCTGGTACAGCCGCCATTATCACCACACACAGCCCCAGTCCTCATGCACACCAGTCCTCCTCTCCTCTGTCCTCCTGCAACACCGTCCTCCTCTCCTCTGTCCATCCTGCTGCTCCTCTGTCCTCCTGCACCACCGTCCTCCACTCCTCTGTCCATCCTGCTGCTCCTCTATCCTCCTGCACCACCGTCCTCCACTCCTCTGTCCTGCTGCACACCCGTCCTCCTCTCCTCTGTCCCTCCTGCTGTTCCTCTGTCCTCCTGCACCCAGATCCTCCTCTCCTCTGTCCCTCTTGCTGCTCCTCTGTCCTCCTGCACCCCCGTCCTCCACTCCTCTGTCCTGCTGCACACCCGTCCTCCTCTCCTTTGTCCATCCTGCTGCTCCTCTGTCCTTCTGCACCCAGATCCTCCTCTCCTCTGTCCCTCTTGCTGCTCCTCTGTCCTCCTGCACCCCTGTCCTCCTCTCCTCTGTCCCTCTTGCTGCTCCTCTGTCCTCCTGCACCCCCGTCCTCCTCTCCTCTGTCCCTCCTGCTGCTCCTCTGTCCTCCTTCAATCTCATCCTCCTTCAACCTCGTCCTCCTCTCCTCTGTCCGTCTTGCTGTTCCTCTGTCCTCCTGCACCCCCGTCCTCCTCTCCTCTGTGCATCCTGCTGCTCCTCTGTCCTCATGCACCCCCATCCTCCTCTCCTCTGTCCTCCTGCACCCCTGTCCTCCTCTCCTCTGTCCCTCCTGCTGCTCTTCTGACCTCCTTCACCCCCGTCCTCCTCTCCTCTGTCCCTCCTGCTGCTCCTCTTCTCCTCTGTTCCTCTGTTTCTGTCCTTCTGCCCCTCTGTCCTCTTCTCCTCAGTCCCCCTGCTCCTCTGTTCTCTATCCCCTGCAGTTTCCCCACACTTCTTGGGTCCTCACCTGGTGCTGGCTTAGGCTGCTAACGCTGGCTGGGCCCCCTCTGAGCACAGTGATGTGCAGAGTGAGCAGCAGCAGTCCCAGCAGCAGCAGAAGCTCCGCCGCCAGCCACTACATCCTTCAGCCTTCAGTACCCACTCACTCAGGCCTGCTGCACCCCCTTCCTCCTCTGTCCCTTTAGCAGCTCGTCTTCTCCTCTGTCCCCCTGTTCCTGTCCTTCTGCCCCCTATCCTCTTCTCCTCTGTCCCTCTGTCCTCTTCTCCTCTGCCCTCCTGTTCCTGTCCTTCTGTCAACCAGTATCTGTCCTTCTGCCCCTCTGTCCTCTTCTCCTCGGTCCCCTGCTCTTCTGTCCTCTATCCCCTGCACAGTTTCCCTCACCTGGTGCTGGCTCAGGCTGCTGACATTGGTCGGGCTGCCGGGCTCACTCTGAGCACAGTGAGCTCCACAGCCAGCCTCACCGGTCCATGCTCCAGCCTCTTCAGTGCCCGCTCGCTCGGGCTGGCTGATCCCCCGTTCTCCGGGTCCATGGGGGGCCGGCTGGGTGGAGGAGCAGCCACCCCTGCCGCCACCTCCACCGCAGCTGCAGCACTTGGAGCCATGGCGGGACAGGAAGAAACAGAGCTGTACAGAACCCACACTTCCAGGTTCCGCAGAGCTCCCAGTGGCTTCCTGTCAGCTTGATCGTTCTCAGCCCTGGAGGCCGGGCACAGTACATGCGGGCGCCGGCTGGCAATGCAATGCCAGCGGCACCACGCTCTGCACTAGCAACACCCCCCTCCCCCACAAAGACTCCGGTTTTCATATGGATTTGGGGAGGGAGGTAAAAAAAAAAAGCGCTCCCCTGGTGCCGCCCTCTGGATCTGCCGCCCTAGGCACAGGCCCATGAGTGCCTACGTGTAAATATGGCCCTGCACATAACATGGGAGTCTATGGGCGCTGGATCCATGAAAAAAATCGAAGCTTAGGAGCTAATGACTTCAGCTGGACAGCACACAAACACTGCAGGCCCCAGCCACTCTAACCTTAGTGGATGGGCAGAGCCTACATTGATCAGTTTACTGGATCTGACTACTGCACTATCACCAGAATCAACTATGGAGTGAATACGGCGGTGACAGTAGCAGATGTCGCAGGAGCAGACTCTGGTGGGGATGTGACATTATAATTCAATTAGCATGAGAGAGTGATATCAGCTGCCTTGTCTTAGTTAATACTTTCTAAGGATCTACTAAGAAGATCACTGAAAGAAAGACACCTGAATGCTTTTCATAACAATCTAGAGTAAGTGCAAATTGCTATTATAAAAACTAAGGTAGCAAAGTTTGTGGAAACCAAATGTGTTACGTGTGTGGTGTATGTCATGTGTTTATGTGTGTGTGTGTGTGGTATGTTAATGTGTTTTAGTGTATGTGTATCACGTGCCCAGTTTGCACTGACTTTGCTAGATGCTGCTGTGTGTGTTTGAGTTTGCATTTCTTCAGGAGCTGCATGAGGTACAGATGTGAAGGTCTTGTGCTCAGCTGATGATGTAGGTACAGATGTGAAGGTCTTGGGCTCAATTGCTGGTTGAGGTGAGTCTGGGTGTGGCTCACCTGGAGTTCCCTAGCCTTTAAGTAGCCTTCCCTTTCCTCTGTCAGATGCCGTTGATAGAGTTATTTACTCTTGTTTACTGAGCTGTGAAGATGCCTTGCTGCTGAGCTGAAGTCTATCCTGGAATTCTATTGCCTTGGGAGTAGCTGTGGGTGGAGGTAGCGGCCGTCAGCCTAGGGCTAATCAGGAGCTTAAGACAAAGGGTGGCAGCTCGGACCTCCTCACCATCAGAGGCACCTCTGAGAACAGGGCGAGCCAGGGACCCCAACATCAGGGTCCGATTAGGCTCCCCTGACCCCCTTCGCCCATCACACCATCTAGTTACCTGATTCCCTCTCCTTGTAAGCGTGACAGTGTGTATGTATGTGTACGTGTATTATTGTGTGTATGAGGTAGTGTATTGTGTGTAGTGTATTTATATGTGTGTTTATGTGTACATGTGTGTGTATATGTGTGTGTACATGAGTTTTTCAGGTGTGCACTGTTACTTATTTCTCTAGAATCAGTCTTGGGTCACAGTGAAGGATACATCCATCAGCAGTAGCATTCCTCGGCACGAGTCCAGGCTGAATTCTCCTTCGTCAGGTACAATGGATTTATCTGCAAATGAGAAGATGATTTTATCATGTGATGCACTGGAAGGAGTGAAACAAAAAATTCCAAGTTCTTCAAATTTGTGAAAAAAGAGCAATTCAACTATTGTTTTTTTTTTTATTCATCTTGTTCATTTTACCATAAAAATTACCCATTAAAAAAATTCTCCAGGTCGGTACGATTACGCCGACACCAAACATGAATATCGTATATTTTTAGTTTCAGTGATGAAAAACGTTCGGAAATTTGTGAACAAAATAAGTAAAAAGTTTTGTTTGTGTCGCCATTTTTCAAGACTCTTAACCTCCTCAAGTTCTGGTTGATGGAGACGGGTGAGGGCTTGTTCTTTGCGCCCTGTGACGACGTTATATTGATGATATTTTGATCATTCCATTTTTTTGCATTATTAAAAAAAAATACTTTCATGTTGATTCTTTGTCTCATTAGGCTGTGTACCAATCGGCTTATATTGGTATAGACAGGACTTTTATGAATGTAGCAATGCCACTAATGTGTATTTTTATTTTTTCTATTTCAATTTTTTCTTTATTCCAAATGGGTAAAAAAGGGTTGTTTGAATTTTCATTTACAATTCTTTTGCATGTTTGTCACACCTAAATGTTTTAGATCACTAAATAAGTTTAAATATTAGGCAAAGACAATACAAGTAATCCCAAAATGCAGTTTATAAAAGAAGGTCTTTATAATTAAGGGAAAAAGAAATCCAAACCTACAGGGCCCTGTGTGAAAAAGTGATTGCTTCCCTTTCCCCTTAAAACATAAATTAACTGTGGTTTATCACATCAATTTCCCCAGCTACACCCAGGTCTGATTACTGCCACTTGTTCTCAATCAAAAAAATCACTTAAATAAGACCTGCCTGACAAAGTGAAGTAGACCAGTGAAGGGCCCTGTGTGAAAAAGTGATTACCCCCCATGCCCAAAAAAAAAACACACAAAAAAAAAAAAAAACATAAATGAACTGTGGTTTATCACATCTTTGAGAAGCTGAGCTCAATTTCCCCAGCCACACCCAGGCCTGATTACTAGCCACACCTGTTCTCAATCATGAAATCACTTAAATAAGACCTGCCTGACAAAGTGAAGTAGACCAGCAAAGGGCCCTGTGTGAAAAAGTGATTGCTCCCCCTTCCCCTTAAAACATAAATTAACTGTGTTTTATCACATCTTTGCTCAATTTCCCCAGCTACACCAAGGCCTGATTACTGCTACACCTTTTCTCAATCAAGAAATCACTTATAATAGAAATGGCATGACAAAATGAAGTGGACCAGTGAAGGGCCCTGTGCGAAAAAGTGATTGCTCCCCCTAAAACATAAATTAAATGTGGTTTATCACATCATTGGGAAGTTGAATTCAATTTCCCTCCCTACAGCCAGGCCTGATTACTGCCATATCTGTTCTCAATCAAGAAATCACTTAGATAAAACCTGCCTGACAAAGTGAAATAGACCAGTGAAGGGCCTTGTTTTAAAAAGTGATTATCCCTCACGCTACCAAAAAAAAACACACAAAAAATAAAAAAACATAAATTAACTGTGGCTTATCACATCTTTGAGAAACTGAGCTCAAATTCCCCATCCACACCCAGGCCTGATGACAGCCACACCTGTTCTCAATCATGAAATCACTTAAATAGGACCTGCCTGACAAAGTGAAGTAGACCCAAAGATCCTCAAAAGTTAGGCATAATATATATTTTTTCTTTTTTTCATTTTTACATTTCTCACATTTCATTGCACTCTTCATTGATGCTCCCTTTGGGGGCTTGAACAAGCAAACATTCGATCCTTTGTATTATTAACAGTAATACCACAATATTGTTGTAAATGTCAAAATTCATGAACTTCTATGAACAACAGCCAGAAGCTTCAGGTTCGCAAGGGCACCGCCATGACCGACCGGCCATGATGGCGCCCCCTGCCGGTGCACTAAATTTACTGCCTTACCTGAGATGATCACATCATTTAGAAGCATCTGCAGGCGTTCCGCATTCATCTCTGAGGTCTAGGAGAGATTCAAGAGATTTAATTTATCAGATAGTATCTTTAGTTATCTACATTCCAGATAAGGCTTTGTTCACATGTTGTGTTTTTGCTTCCAAAAAGAAGGTTTTGCTGCCTTTTTTTGTGGTGTGTGTTTTTGTTTTGTTATTTGTGTACAGGACATGTTAAATAAAGTTAGTTTCATTCGCCACAAAAGCAGCGAAAATGCAGATAAGTGCAGTGGTTGCTTTTTTGCAGTTACTTATTGCTTTAAATGGTGAAAAAACTCTGATAGAATTGACGCTGCTTCTTTCGAAAACGCAACAGTTTCCATTTCAGTCTGGAAAAAAAAAGCAAATTCTGCAAATTGCAGAAAACTCAATGTTTTGCTGGTACTGTAAAAAGTATTCAACCCCATTGGCATTTTCTGTGTGTTACTTCCCCACAACCTGGAATTTCATAGTTTTTTCACAAGGGTTTCCATCAGTTCATGTATAGAACATTCCAATAACTGTGAAGATTAGGTTTCTTTTTATCGTGAAGCACCTATCCAATAAGTGTGGCATCATGCTTACGGGTAAGAAGGGAAAACTTTGCTGACACCACCAACATACACCTAACACAATCCAAACTCCAGGCCAGGGAGATGCTGGGCGGAAGAGACTCACATTCAGAGCTGTCCCCATCTACTGGCTGGAGGAAGGGGTTAGGTGAGGGGTGGGAGGCAAAGACAGGAGTAAGTTTTAGGAGAAATCAGGAGCTGGGGAGAGAGCAGGACACACGTGGGACAGCTGCGAATCCCAAGCTTGGGGACCCAAATCTACAGCCGGCCGGGCGGACAGGCAGAGGAACTAGCTGCAAAAGGGTACCAGCCCCAATTTGGTCTGGATGTCTTCAGAAGCAACTAAGAAACTGGAGGTCATTGGGATTCAGGTACAGTGACTACCATTGTGGACTTTCTCAAGGCTAAGGAACTTTATACAATCAAGAGGACTTGTAAGGCAGTCGCTCAGAGGGCCCGTAGTCACCTGCCTTTGGACTTGTAACCACAGAATACTAGGAGGACAAGGAGTAGCAGAGTGTCAGAGAGAGAAAGGGCAGCAAGGAAGGCCATATTTCCTGTGTCTCAGCAGAGTGGACCCGGACTATTTGTGAGATGCCCAGGCCGCAATCTTGGTGAATACAGTACTCCCGGCTGGGTTGTGTCTGCACTGGACTCAAGTAAAGGTGACCAGTAAGAACTGCAAGAACCTTGTGTTTGTATACTCCTTCCTGTGCCTGTATGCACCTTATACTACTACAACCACCACCATCACTACGTTACCATCACTACATCTCACTCAGGGGCCCGTTCCATCTGAAGGGAGTGCTCCAACTAGCTGCTTTACCACCTATCCCTGGGGACAACCATATGCAGCGCTGGTCATCCCTGACCAGAAACCTCAGATGGTGTCACGACAAACCTTCCCCCTTTAAATCCATCTTGACTACCGAACTAATTGACCCCAGATGGTCGAGTACCCCGGCCCGGCGACCGAGACACAAACAAATAGGAAAAAATATCTTAAAACTTCAGTGTGCAAAACTATTCATCTCCCTAATGTCAGTACTTTGTTGAGCCTCCTATTGTGGCAACTACAACTGCAAGTCACTTTGGATATGTCTCTATGAGCTTTCCACATCTTCCTTTGGGATTTTTGCCCATTCTTAAGGCAAAAGTGCTCCAGCTCCATCTAGTTAGATGATTTCCTCTGGTAAACAGCGATCTTCACGTCTGACCACAGATTCTCCATTGGATTCAGGTCTGGGCTGTGACTTGGCCGTTCCAATACATTTACACGTTTCCCCTTAAACCCTTCGAGTGTTGCTTTAGTAGTAGCTTTGGGTCATTGTCTTGTTGGAAGGTGAAACCTCTGTCCCAGTCTCATCACTGACAGACTGAAACATGTTTTGCTCAATAATATCCCTATACTTCGCACCATCCATCTTCCACTTGACTCGGACCATGTTCCCTGTTCCTGCTGGAGAAAAGCATCTCCACATCATAATGCTGCAACCACCATGTTTCACTGTGAGGATGGTGTTGTTGGGGTGATGAGTTCTCTTGGATTGGTGCCATATATAGCGTTTACCTTCGTGACCAAAAAGGTTCACTTTTGGTATCATCTGACCACAGCACCTTCCTCCATACATTTGAGGAGTCTCTCACATGTCTTTTGGAAAACTGAAAACAAGCCTTCCATTTTTTGGCTGTAAGTAAAGGTTTTTTTCTGGTCAGTCTTCCACAACTTATTGTGATTGTATGGACAGATACTCCAGCATCTGGTTGTGAACTCGGCAGTTCCTTCATGGTTACCTTTGGTCTCTGTGCTGCCTCTCTGATTAATGCCCTCCTTATCTGGACTGATAGTTGTGGTGGGCGGCCCTCTCTTGGCAGGTTTGTTGTGGTCCCATTTTCTTTTCATTTGATGATAATGGATTTGATAGTGATATGGGGGATCATCATAGATTAGGATATCTTTGTATAACCCAACTCTGACTTGCACTCCTCAACAACTCTGTCTCTGACTTGTTGTGAGTTCTTCTTTGTGTTTATGGTGTTCTTTGGAGATCTCCTTTGTCCATGACTTGTTTGGAGATCTCCTTGGTCTTCATGGTGTTGTCTGGAGATCTCCTTGGTTTTCAGGGTGTTGTCTGGATATCTCCTTGGTCTTCATGGTCTGGTTTGGAGATCTCCTTTGTTTTCACGGTGTTATTTGAAGATCTCCTTCATCTTCATGGTCTGGTTTGGAGATCTCCTTGGTCTTTATAGTGTTGTTTGGAGATTTCCTTGGTCTTCAGGGTTGTTGTCTGGATATCTTCTTGGTCTTTATGGTGTGGTTTGGAGATTTCATTGGTCTTCATGGTGTTTTTGGTTAATGCTGCCTCTTAATAGTGCTGAAGCCTCTGTGGCCTTTCAGGTAAGGTGTGTATATACTGACGGACCATGGACCTTTAGATTGCACACAGGTTGACATCCTCTCACTGAGCATGTGACTTGCGAAGGGAAATACTTGCACCAGAAATTTTTAGAGGCTTCATAGTAAACGGTCTGAATACATATGCACATGAAAATTATTTATTTTTTCCCGTGAATTAAAATATTGCCTACATTTTCTCACTCCTCTCAAATCAGACTATTTAGTGCTGATGAATCACACACAAATCAGATTGCAAAAATACTTAAAAGCAGGTTGTAATGTGACAGAATAGGTAAAAAGCCAGAGGGGGCGAATACTTTTGCAATACACCGTAATGGAGAAGGTGGAGAAACTTGAGACTTGGAGAAGGTGAGACATAAGTAGTGGCCCCTGATAGATGGGGTCTATCAAAAACAGCACTGACCCCTGGTTTACCATATTTTACTCTGTTTTCAAATGATTGTTGACTATCAGACATTAGCAATCGCTGGAAAACTGCGCCAATTTGGAAAAAACATGAGTTGTCAGCACTAGTATTTGGCCCCACATCAACAGAACAG
This sequence comes from Allobates femoralis, assembly GCA_033576535.1. Lineage (NCBI taxonomy): Eukaryota > Metazoa > Chordata > Amphibia > Anura > Aromobatidae > Allobates > Allobates femoralis. The sequence continues at coordinate 611,925,671 of JARQOC010000001.1, forward strand.
GGGCCACTACTCATGTCTGCACCCTAACAATAAAGAACATGTACCCAATATTAAGATAATCACCTGATTTGCATAATGGGCAAAAATATTCTCGCAGTCGTCCTCTTGATATGTATTCACAACTACCTGTATATGGGGTGGAAAAATAAACATTAGGAGTTGACAAAATGACGTTAAAAAGGGCCCCCTCAGTGGTTTCCAAACTTATTATTGCAGCAAAGTTATGATAAATGCCCGGACTCACACATAAAACAGAGATGGTTAGTATAGGCTCCCCTACTATGCTGTAGATTTGATAAGACAAGTTATTGGCTAAGTAGTAGGGAAAAGGGGTGTGGTCCAATGATGCTCTTCCCCTGAGGAACAGTTCTAGAGAAGAAAGTTGGTGTTTGGTTGGAGCTGCTGTTCTGTACTGAATGATTTCTCCAGTTCTGTGCTTATTATATCCCACGTGAAAATCTTATCCTATAGGTAATATTATCAGTGTGTGAACACAATACAAATCTCTGCCTGTAAAGCACCAGTTCAGCATATTTTTTAATGGCATCGCTGGAGAGCTGCTTTCAATGTAAGTCCACTGCCCCCTTCCTTATACTAACCTTCCGGCGGCTTCATTTTCTGTCACCTCTGCTCCAGTCCTTCTATGATGATTTGTGACCCGCCGACATCTCCAGTGTTTCATGAAGGCACCATCAAGTCTGTTAGGCCACATTGTGATCTCATTCTGGCCACATTCCAGCCTCGATCTGGCTTCGTACTGGCCTCACTCTGGCCTCAATCTGGCCTCACTCTGACCTCATTCTGGCTTCATTCAGGCCTAATTCTGGCTTCATTCTGGCCTTGTTCTAGCCTCACATTAGCCACATTCTGGCTTCATTCAGGCCTAATTCTGTCTTTATTCTGGCTTTGCTCTGACCTTGTTCTGGTCTCATTCTGTCTTTGTTCTGGCTTTGTCCAGGCTTTGCTCTGGCTTCATCTTGACCTTGTTCTGGCCTCATTCTGGTCTCATTCTGGCTTCAGTCAGGCCTAATTCTGGCTTCATTCTGGATTTGCTCTGACCTCGTTCTGTTCTCATTCTGGCTTCATTCAGGCCTAATTCTGGCTTCATTCTGGCTTTGCTCTGACCTCGTTCTGTTCTCATTCTGGCTTCATTCAGGTCTTATTCTGGCTTCATTCAGGCCTAATTCTGGCTTCATTCTGGCTTTGCTCTGACCTCGTTCTGGTCTCATTCTGTCTTTGTTTTGGCTTTGTCCAGGCTTCGCTCTGGCCTCATCTTGGCCTTGTTCTGGCCTCATTCTAGCCTTGTTCTAGCCTCACTCTTGTCTCATTCTGGCTTCATTCAGGCCTAATTCTGGCTTCATTCTGGCTTTCCTCTGACCTCGTTCTGGTCTCATTCTGGCTTCATTCTGGCTTTGCTCTGACCTTGTTCTGGTCTCATTCTGCCTTTTGCTCTGGCTTTGTCCAGGCTTAGCTCTGGCTTCATCTTGGCCTTGTTCTCGCCTCATTCTGGCTCTCATAGAGATGCATTGTAACCAGAGCAGCAGTGATTGAAGGTGAAGCCTCCAGATGGACAATATATAACAGGTGCAGGGGGCTGACACTTAGAGCGCCACTCTAGTACTGTAAAAAACGATAAAATGTTAAAAAGGAAAAAACCCTGGAGTGGTGCTTTATTGATGTTTTATGTGTATGTGGAGATTTTTTTTTTGTATAGGTTTCAGTCACCTGGACACAGGTAAACTTAACTGCAAGGAAAACCTTAGCTGACAAAGTTGAGCATTCTTTAAACAGGAATGGTTTCCACGGTCCGCATTGCTGCTATTCAATCAAAGTACTTCACAAATGGTTGTTACCATAATCAGGTCCTTTATTCATCCATACCAACGCGTTTCAGTGCTGTCCCAGCACCTTCCTCAGGGTATATATTATATATATATATTATATATATATATTTGATTGAATAGCAGCAGCGCGGACCGTGGAAACCATTCCTGTTTAAAGCTTCTGTTTTCCCGTGGTTTTTGGCGTGACGGTGGAGGTTCTGCAGCAGCTGCTAAAATGCTCAAACTGGTTGTGGGTTTCACAACCTACAAAGGTGAGTGGACCCCTATATAATCCACACATTAGCAAAAGTGTCTTTGTGATAAGGCACAATCTGCGCCTCTTGTGTCACCTTTTTTTCTATAGTCAAAGTTGAGCATTGATAAAAGCAATGATGTAGACAAGTTTCCCTTTACCTTAGGATTCTGACCACATCGGCTGAGACCAGACTCAAAGTCACTACATTTACAACACAAAAGCAAAAGTTACATTAAAAACATTATCACAATTCCTTTTATCTAACATTTCACCTTATCGTTAAGACATATAAAAAAATAGGAGTGAATGATAAAATAGAAGATTCTATCTGCAGTCACCACTATGGGGAGCTCCCTGTATACAAAGATACATGATAAGATCCTGTCTGCAGTCAGCAGTAGGTGGAGCTCCCTGTATACAGAGATACATGATAAGATTCTGTCTGCAGTCACCACTAGGGGGAGCTCCCTGTATACAGAGATACACGATGAGATCCTGTCTGCAGCCACCACTAGGGGGAGCTCCCTGTATACAGAGATACATAATAAGATTCTGTCTGCAGTCACCACTAGGGGGAGCTCCCTGTATACAGAGATACACGATGAGATCCTGTCTGCAGCCACCACTAGGGGGAGCTCCCTGTATACAGAGATACATGATAAGATCCTGTCTGCAGCCACCACTAAGGGGGAGCTCCCTGTATACAGAGATACACGATGAGATCCTGTCTGCAGCCACCACTAGGGGGAGCTCCCTGTATACAGAGATACATGATAATATTCTGTCTGTAGTCCCCACTAGGAGGAGCTCCTTGCATACAGAGACGTATGATAAGATTCAGGCTGCAGTCACCACTAGATGGAGCTCCCTGTATACAGAGATACATAAGTTCCTGTCTGCAGCCACCAGTAGAGTGAGCTACCCGTGTACATATACATGATAAGATCCTGTCTGCAGTCACCACTAGAGGAAGATCCCCGTACAGATGCATGATAGGATTCTGTCTGCAGTCACCACTAGGGGGACCTCGCTGTATACAGAGATACATGATAAGATTCTGTCTGCAGCCACCACTAGGGGAGCTCTCTGTATACAGAGATACATGATAAGGTCCTGTCTGCAGTCACCACTAGGGGGAGCTCCCTGTATGCAGAAATACATGCTAAGATTCTATCTGCAGTCACCATTAGCGGGAGCTCCCTGTATACAGAGATACATAATAAGATCCTGTCTGCAGTCACTACTAAGGGGAGCTCCATGTATACAGAGATACATAATAAGATTCTGTCTGCAGTCACCACTAGGGGGAGCTCCCAGTATACAGAGAACATGATAAGATCCTGTCTGCCATCACCACTAGGGGGAGCTCCATGTATACAGAGATACATGTTAAGATTCTGTCTGCAGCCACCACTAGGGGGAGCTCCCTGTATACAGAGATACATGATACGATTCTGTCTGCAGTCACCACTAGGGGAGCTCCCTTTATACAGAGATACATGATAAGATCCTGTCTGCAGCCTCCACTAGGGAGAGCTCCCTGTATACAAAGATACATGATGAGATCCTGTCTGCAGTCACCACTAGGGGATCTCCCTGTATGCAGAGATACATGATAAGATTCTGTCTGTAGCCACCACGAGGAGGAGCTCCTTGTATACAGAGATACATGATAAGATCCTGTCTGCAGCCTCCACTAGGGATAGCTCCCTGTATACAGAGATACCTGATGAGATCCTGTCTGCAGTTACCACTAGGGGGAGCTCCCTGTATACAGAGATACAATGTAAGATTGTGTCTGTAGCCACCACTAGGGGAAGCTGCTGTATACAGAGATACAATGTAAGATTGTGTCTGTAGCCACCACTAGGGGGAGCTCCCTGTATACAGAGATGCATGATAAGATCCTGTCTGTAGCCACCACTAGGGGGAGCTCCCTGTATACAGAGATACATGATAAGATTCTGACTGCAGTCACCACTAGGGGGAGCTCCCTGTATACAGAGATACCTGATAAGATCCTGTCTGCAGTCACCACTAGGGGGAGCTCCCTGTATACAGAGATACCTGATAAGATTCTGTCTGCAGCCACCACTAGGGGGAGCTCCTTGTATACAGAGATACATGATAAGATTCTGTCTGCAGTCATCACTAGGGGGAGCTCCCTGTATACAGAGATACCTGATAAGATTCTGTCTGCAGCCACCACTAGGGGGAGCTCCTTGTATACAGAGATACATGATAAGATTCTGTCTGCAGTCATCACTAGGGGGAGCTCCCTGTATACAGAGATTCTCTAAGATTTTGCATAAATAATTTACAGCAAAATCATATTATGGACGGTGGCGGCTCCATTGATGCAATGTAGGATGAGGGAAGAGCTGTATTCTGTAGTTTACTAGTTAATAAACAGGGATTTATCTGATACTTACTGTGGTTGGATGCTGCCGTTGCGAGATTCTCGTCTCCTTTGACCTTCCCATGTTTCATTATCTGAAAATCTACAATTATAAGGTGTATTATAACTTGATGAGGTAAACAACGGGTGCAATAAATGTACTACAGGCGCTGCTCAATGAATTAGAATATCATCAAAGAGTTAATTCATTTCAGTAATTCAATACATAAAGTGAAACTCATCTATTATATGGAGAGGGATCTATTTCATGTGTTTTCTCTGATAATGTTGATGAAAACCCAAAGGTCATTATCTCAGAATATTAAATTGGGGAGAATGAAGGGTTAAACACCGCGCTGCCGTATTCCACGAGACATCAAAGGGTGAATATAATATAGATTTATTAGTCAACGTGGTCAGGGCTCCCAGAAATATGGCAATGAGATATTGATTTGTCCTGAGGAAGGGGCCAGGGAGCCCTGAAACGCGTTGACTAATAAATCAATATTATATTCACCCTTTGATGTCTGGTGGAATATGGCAGCGTGGTGTTTAACCCTTCATCCTCCCTCCTCTATATGCACCAGGCTGGATTCTGCAGCAGCCATGATCTACTTTTATAGTGGTTGTGACTCTCACAACCACACAAGGTGAAGCCTCTGATACCTATTTAGGTCAGATTTTATCTCTCAGACCCTTCATCCTCCCTACTTTAATTTTCTGAGATAAGAACCTTTGGGTTTCTATAATCATCAACATTAACAGAAATAAACACATGAGACAGACCCCTCTGTGTGTAATGACTCTCTATTATATATGTGTGTCACTTGATGTATTGAATTAATGAAATAAAGTCACTTTTTGGTGATATTTTAATTAATTGAAATACTCCTGTAGTTCCTGTATTGAGAAGCGTTTCCAATGATATTTTACACTTGATGAGCGCCTGATGCTATTACATAAGGAGGACGGCGTCCACCTCTCCCCCTTGTCCATTCTCTCTCTCCGCTCATTGTGATTTCTTCTCCCCTCATGTGCTCTCTCCTTGGAGCTGTCTTCCCCCATTGTGCTCTCCCCTCTGTGTGTGGTGTTTCTGCCCCCAAGTCCTGGCTTTGGCCCTCTTTGCTCTCTCCCATGAGCGCTCTCCCCCATGTGCGCTGTCCCTCTCCCCCTGTGAGTTCGCCCTTCCCCCTCTGCACTCTCTGTTTCCCCATATGCGGTCTCTCCCATGTGCGCAATTGGCCAGCACCACTAGCGGGTGCCATATTTGCACACCCATCAATTGAGTTGCTGTCGCCGGTGTGTGAAGGTGAATGACAGACGCCACAAGGTAAGTATATATCAGACAATCCATGTAGATAATCTAATAATGCTAATTACAGCAGAATCACAAACTGAAAGGTGAGTGCCAGCTCCACTGATACAATATAGGGAGCCCCCTGTATACAGAGATACATGATAAAATCCTGTCTGCAGCCACCACTAGGGGGAGCTCCCTGTATACAGAGATACATGATAAGATCCTGTCTGCAGTCACCACTAGGGGAAGCTCCCTGTATACAGAGATACATGATAAGATCATGTCTGCATCTATCACTAGGGGGAGCTCCCTGTATACAGACATAAATGATAAGATTCTGTCTGCAGTCATCACTAGGGGGAGCTCCCTGTATACAGAGATACATGATAAGATTCTGTCTGCAGTCACCACTAGGGGGAGCTCCCTGTATACAGAGATACAGTACATTATAAGATTCTGTCTGCAGTCACCACTAGGGGAGCTCCCTGTATACAGAGATACAGTACATGATAATATCCTGTCTGCAGCCACCACTAGGGGGAGCTCCCTGTATACATACAGGATAAGATTGTGTCTGCAGTCACCACTAGGGGGAGCTCCCTGCATACAGAGATACAGTACATTATAAGATTCTGTCTACAGCCACCACTAGGGGGAGCTCCCTGTATACAGATACAGGATAAGATTGTGTCTGCAGTTACCACTAGGGGGAGCTCCCTGTATACAGATACAGGATAAGATTGTGTCTGCAGTCACCACTAGGGGAGCTACCTGTATACAGAGATACATGATAAGATTCTGTCTGAAGCAACCACTAGGGCGAGCTCCCTGTATTCAGAGATACATTATGGGATTTTATCTGCATCCAACACTAGAGGGAGCTCAATGCATACAGATATAATTTTTATTGTATTATTAGCTGTATTATTCTACACTAGATGGGAGCCTGATGCTATCGCATCAGATGGGTGGTGACATCACAATGGGGGCAGGCTCTGTGGCACTGGGGGCGGCAGCCATCTCTCCCACCTGTGCGGTCTCTCCACTGTCCACTGTTTTTTCCCTCTCGCTCTCTTCCCCTCCCGTGTTGCCTCATCTTCCCCCCCTTGCTGCCTCTCTGGCCTGCCCCTGCACACTCTCTGCCTCTCTGCCCCCATGTAGTTGCTCTCTGCCCTCATGTGGTAGCTCTCTGCCCCATCCTGTGTGGTCATTTTCTGGACACCCCTGTGGTCGCTCTCTGTTTCCCAGTGCTTCCTCTTATGCGGCGACGGCATGAGGAAGAGAATGGTGGCACGAGGAACTGGTGCAGTTCCTCATTTGGCGGGCTATGGGGTGAGTGGGCTGTGGTGTGAGTGGAGTGAGTGAGCTGTGGAATCAGTGGGCTGTGGGGTCAGTGGGCTGTGGGATGAGCAGAATTGGGGGGGGAGTTGGCTTTAGGGTGAGTGGGTTGTGGGGTGAGTGGGGTGAGTGAGGTGAACAGGCTGTGGAATGAGCAGGCCAAGGATGTGTGGGCTGTGGGATGTCCAGGGGTGTGGGGTGAGGGGCGGGACTGGAGGTGATTGGGCTGTGTGGTGAGTGGGCTGTGGGATGACCGGTGTGGGGTGAGGAGTGGGTGGTAGGGTGAACAGGGTGAGTGAACTGTGGGGTGAGTTGGGTGAGCGGGCTGTATGGTGAGCAGGCTGCGGTGTGAGCAGGCTGCCGGGTGATTGGGCTGTGGGGTGAACAGGTGAGCGGGCTGTGGAGTGAGCAAGGTGAGTGGGTTGTGGGATGAAAGGGGTGAGTGGGGTGAGCAGGGGGTGGGGTAAGTGAGGTGACTGGGGTGAGTGGGGTGCAGTACTTGACAATTCTCTTTGTGTTACAGGACCTGTGATGATGGCATGATCATGTGACCAGTCACATGTACCTGGCTCTGCCCATGAACGTGACATCACCACAGGTCCTTTAGGTCAGCCTCAGCTTTTTCACGAGGGTGGGAGCGGCTGGCTAGCGTTAGTCTGCGACAATGGGTTCGTGAAGGGGAGGTGTTTTCAGGTGTCATCGCTGTTGTCTATCGGCGGTACCACTGGTGATCCCATCCTGCCAGCAGTTGTGATATTTGGACAGCCATCACTTGGGTGACCAAATATGGTGACTGAATCTTGTTCTGTCCTCTGACCAATCAGAGGATAGCTGGACACCCTGACTGCGGAAGTCTATGATGGACGGGGCAGATGTGCTAATCTCCCCCGAGTGGCCCTAGCGGTTTTACAATCAGAAAAGGTGTTCAGTTAAGTTTTTTTTTTTTATAGTTATTAGTTATTATATTTTCATTTTACTCCTGAGATATGTGGGTACTAGGATTCTGAAGCATTTTCAATGATATCCTTTAATATTTTACATAATCAATGTAAATTGACTAAATCTGTTAGTGAGGCCAAAGGCTGGGTTCACATTTGCAGATGCCTCCGCAGCGTTCTGCGGAGGGAATCTGCAAGCCTCTGCATGCGGACTGCAGCCCTATCCTTTATAATGGGCCGCACGGTGTCTGCAGATGCTTGCAGACCGCCGTGCGCTCCCATTGCCCGCCATGAGTGATCTGTGCGCATGCGGAGGCATGCGCACAGATCACATACTCTCGTCTGCACGGGGAACGCGACAGGTCGGGTTTTCAGTGCGGACGGGAGTGTGTGATCTGTGCGCATGCCTCCCATGCGCACAGATCACTCATGGCGGGCAATGGGAGCGCACGGCGGTCTGCAAGCATCTGCAGACACCGTGCGGCCCATTATAAAGGATAGGGCTGCGGTCTGCATGCAGAGGCTTGCAGGTGTCCTCCGCAGAACACTGCGGAGCATCTGCAAGTGTGAAGGCAGCCTAATTACAGCAGAATCATAGTATGGAAGGTGGCGGCTCCACTGATGGAACGTGGAACAAAGGAAGAGCTGAATTCCGTCATTTACTAGTTATAAATAGCGACTTATCCTGTACTTACTGTGATCGGATATTGCTGCAGCGAGGTTCTCGCCTCCTTTGATTTGCCCATATTTCATTATCTGAAAATCTACAATGATAAGGTGTATTATAACCTGATGAGGAGAACAGTGTGAGAAAATCACTTTTTGTAGCCAGAAGGCTGGAAAAACAAAACAAAAACAATGTGTCTGATATATGTGTAATAATGAGGCCTATAGTTCCCTGTTAACCACCCCCATGCAGTGTCCACAGTTGATGGAATGACCACAAGCACCGGTCTCGGGGATAACAGTCGCCTTTACATCAGCAGGAACATAACATGGAGGAAAGCTTCACAGTCTCGGATACAGTGCAGAGTTGAACACTGACATGAAATTGGGGTTCTGGAGCTTTTTAAGCTTTTTAAGCACGGATTCTTTAGATGAAAAACTTGTATGTTGTTGGAAAAGGGTTTTGAGTCTTTTGTAGATTATAGTGGAAGAGTATTTATTTATAATAAGAGGGTTGTACAGACCTGGAAACCCTGGGGTAATTTGACTTCTAGTCAGGGCATGTGCAAAAGAGCAAATAGCGGACGTTGCGATGGGACAGGAGAAAAACACTAAAGGACAAAAAATTCAGAAAAACTCACAGAAAAGTAGCCATAACAAACATCCTTTGCACTTAGCAGAAAGCTACTAGCTCCACTGAGAGGCAACACAGGTGTCTAATACCGGTGCACAATCTCCAGCAACCAGTCAAGCATTGGGGGCTGTTGTGTCACCTGCGACCAGCCATGCTGTCAGGGAGGTGATTGGTGATATTTATACATTGTGTGCAGAATTATTAGGCAAGTTGTATTTTAGAGGATTATTTTTATTATTGATCAACAACTACAGTATGTTCTCAATCACCCAAAAGACTCATAAATATCAAAGTTTAATATTTTTGGAAGTTGGAGTGGAGTTTTTAGATTTGGCTCTTAGGAGGATATCTGTTTGTGCAGGTAACTGTTACTGTGCAGAATTATTAAGCAACTTAATAAAAACCAAATATATTCCCATCTCACTTGTTTATTTTCACCAGGTAAACCAATATAACTGCAGAAAATTTAGAAATAGACATTTCTGACATGCAAAAACAAAACTCAAAAAAATGAGTGCCCAATATAGCCCCCTTTCTTTATGATGACACTCAGCAGCCTCCATCTATAGATTCTGTCAGCTGCTTGATCTGTTTACGATCAACATTGCGTGCAGCAGCCACCACAGCCCCCCAGACACTGTCCCCAGAGGTGTACTGTTTTCCCTCCCTATAGATCTCACATTTTAGGAGGGACCACAGGTTCTCTATGGGGTTCAGATCAGGTGAACAAGGGGGTCATGTCATTATTTTTTCTTCTTTTAGACCTTTACTGGCCAGCCACGCTGTGGAATAGTTGGATGCATGTGATGGAGCATTGTCCTGCAGGAAAATCATGTTTTTCTTGAATGATACCGACTTCTTCCTGTACCACTGCTTGAAGAAGTTCTCTTCCAGAAACTGGCAGTAGGTCCGGGAGTTGAGCTTCACTCCATCCTCAACCCGAAAAGGTCCCACATGTTCATGTTTGATGATCCCAGCCCATACCAGTCCCCCACCTCCACCTTGCTGGCGTCTGAGTCAGAGTGGAGCTCTCTGCCCTTTACTGATCCAGCCTCTGGCCCATCCATCTGCCCATCAAGATTCACTCTCATTTCATCAGTCCATAAAACCTTTGAAAAATCAGTCTTCAGATATTTCTTGGCCCAGTCTTGACGTCTTATCTTATGTTTCTTGTTCAGAGGTGGTGGTTTTTCATCCTTCCTTACCTTGGCCATGTCCCTGAGTATAGCACACCTTGTGCTTTTTGATACTCCAGTAACGTTGCAGCTCTGAAATATGGCAAAACTGGTGGCAAATGGCATCTTGGCAGCTTCACGCTTGATTTTCCTCAATTCATGGGCAGTTACTTTGTGCCTTTTTTGCCCTCACGCTTCTTGCGACCCTGTTGGCTATATGCCATGAAACGCTTGATTGTTCGGTGATCACGCTTCAAAAGTTTGGCAATTTCAAGACTGCTGCCTCCCTCTGCAAGACATCTCACAATTCTGGAATTTTCAGAGCCGTCACATCTCTCTTCTGACCCATTTTGCCTAAGGAAAGGCATTTGCCTAATAATTAAGCACACCTTATATAGGGTGTTGATGTCATTACACCGCACCCCTCCTCATTACAGAGATGCACATCACCTGATTTACTTAATTGATAGTTGGCTCTCAAGCCTATACAGCTTGGAGTAGGACAACATGGATAAAAAGTATCATGTGATCACAATACTCATTTGCCTAATAATTCTGCACACAGTGTAGACACAAGGGCATCAGTCACACAAGCACATGTGATGCATAGTGTCAGTATGCAGCCTATTGATCACACCCATGCTATTAGATAAGACGGGCTGCCCCGCACCATGTACATGCATCACACAAATGACAGATGCCCCCCAGAGGGCTCAGTCGCACACTGCAATAGATAAAAAAGTGCAAAAAACACCATGGATGATGATGTGAGGTGTTAGTGGATATTTTGGCCAAAATACATAAGCTTTTAACCCCCCGTCAACCTTGTACAGTGGATGTTTGTCATGGCTATTTTTAGGTGAGATTTTCTGATTTTTTTTTGTCCTTTAATGTTTTTCTGCTAAAACAGACATATGGTTAGGAGGTTCAGTCGTGTGGGATTCATATCGGGCTCCTTCAAAGGATCTATACCATGGCACAGGGTAAATCAAATGTTTTATATGCTTAGCACAGTGATCTTATCATTATAGGACAGACGGGACATGTGTCTTAGTCTGCCTTAATGGGCTGTAATTGATTCTCCAGAATTTCCATGTGTTATTTCCTTTGTATGCTATATAGCAATAATACTATCTATACAGAATAGGTTAAATCTTTATTTGACAATCTGATATATTCCTTGGATCAGGATTTGCTGTTCCAATATTCTGCAATAGTTATTCTAGAACTCTATATTTAGGATGTCAGGATATGTTTCCCATACGTATTAGTCTTCTCTCCCCTATCTGAGGGGTTTTTCAACTGTATCACAAATTAATTTTCTGTGTATACTCTCCAATTGGATATTTATGATATATTATCCTACGCTTTCATGTCTTGGTTATGTATCTATTAATAAAATTTGTAATATTTTGATACTATTGTTGAGCTGGTGTGGTTTTGTGATGGTCTCATCATGATCATTACTCTGTTTTTGGTGAATTAATATGGTTAGGACTCATAAGTGTGAGGGCCCTTGACAGTGGGTTACGAGCTTACGTATTTTGTCCAAAATATCCACTAACACCTCACATAATCATCTTTAGTGTTTTTTGCACTTTTTTCTCTTGCAGTGTGCAGCTGAACCCTCTGGGGGCGTCTGTCATTTGTGTGGTGCACGTACATAGGCATGATCAATAGGCTGCATACGGACACTATGCATCAAATGTGCTTGTGTGACTGATGCCCTATGGTAATCTTGTGTCTATAAATACCACCAATCACCTCCCCCATAGCATGGCTGGTTGCAGGTGACACAACCGCCTCCAATGCTTGGCTAGTTACAGGAGATTGTGTACCGGCATTAGACACCGGTGTTGCGTCTCAGTGGAGCTAGAAGCTTTCTGCTAAGTGCAATGGGTGGGACGGGAGACCCTCAATCTTTCCCAACATGTGGGCAGTAGGTTTTTCTTTACATTCAGTAGCGAGGACCCAGGGTAGAAAGCTTTTACCATCGTAGCTGTGTAAATCAGGGAGGAATAAACTTCTAGGCCTTGGGCCTGGAAGTGGTGAGGAGACCCCTCACATGTGCTCTGCTCTGTGTGGCATCTTGTTTAGACTGGGGAAATCCCAGCTTCGTCTGTCTAGACACAGGGTGGAAGTAGCTCCAGCTATTGATCCCTGTGACTGAGTCACCGGCCAATAAGACAACACCTAATTTACATGTCAGATCCTCAGAGTGCAAAGGGATATAAGCCATACATTTTCACCAGCAGATGGTGCTGGAACACAACAAATGTCACGGTCCAGGGGTACTTAAAGGGACAGACACAATCTGGACCGGATCACTACATATGGATATAATTGCTATAAAAACAGGAATGCAGTTTCAATAGAATTTTTTGCTTTTAACATTTGTTGTACATAGGTATGTGTTTCCTTTTTCTTTATTTACTTTTTTATTTGCAAAAAAATGAATTATAATATAAAGATGACATTAAATATGGGCCATTATTTGTATATCCCATCAGGAAAAAAATGTTAGATAATAAATAATCGAATGTCCGAATGTTTTCTATATCCATATAGAGTTGGCCGTGTCACGCGGATACTTATGTAAAGCTTTTCCAATAATAGTTTACATTAACAATTTAAATAGACTAATCTAATAATGCCAATTACAGCAGAATACCGGATTGTAAGGTAAGTGGCAGCTTCACTCATACAATATATGGGGCGGGAAAGGCAGAATTCCTCAGTTTATCAAGATATATCATTATATGACGATTTGTGTGATACTTACTGTGATGACGAGCTGCTGGAGGAAAGTTCTCTGCTATAATATCCGGATGTTTCATTATCGGAATATCTACAATTGTAAAGCAAAAATAACACTATATCCCATAGTTGCATTAGTGATATAGCAATTCAAGACAAGATTCTGTCTGCAGCCTTCGCTAAGAGGATATCCCTGCATACAGAGATACATGATAAGATTCTGTCTGCAGTCACCACTAGGGAGAGCTACCTGTATACAGAGATACATGATAAGATTCTGTCTGCAGTCACCACTAGGGGGAGCTCCCTGTATACACAGAAACATGAAAAGATCCTGTCTGCAGTCACCACTAGGGGGAGCTCCCTGTATACAAAGATACATGATAAGATTCTGTCTGCAGCCACAACTAGGGGGAGCTCTCTGTATACAGAGATACATAATAAGATTCTGTCTTCAGCCACCACTAGAGGGAGCTCTCTGTATACAGAGATACATGATAAGATCCTGTCTGCAGCCACCACTAGGGGGGGCTCCCAGTATACAGATATACATGATAAGATTCTGTCTGCAGTCACCACTAGGGGGAGCTCCCTGTATGCAGAGATACATGATAAGATCCTGTCTGCAGCCACCACTAGGGGGAGCTCACTGTAAACAAAATAGTCTTCTTAATACTATTGCTTTTTATGTTTTTCATATTTATTTAAAGATGAAACTGGATTTTACACATGTAAAGCATTTCCAATTACACTGGTCAACAGCATTTTTGGTGCCAAAGATATTTCATTGAATTTAGGGTAACTTTGGGGTGCTGATTCTGATTATGTCATCAGTTTTGCCAGATTGGCTCAAGTTTTTGAGATTTTTCGTAAAATGTGTAAAAAAAAAGACGTTTTTTGCTACACGCGCATTAACTTTATTGATATTGTCATGAATACAATAAATTTAACAAAGTAAATGTTGATTTTAGTTTATTTTAACTAGTTTTAGAAAGTAATCTTCAAAAATGAACAAGACATGAAAGATAGACATTTAATCGCTGGAAAAGCGCTTTTTATATGATTTCCTTCTATGTGAGCTATTGGGGCAGTCACGCTGTAGATTCCAGCAGTAATCAGCCATCATATGTCTGTCCCATCTGCCTTGGTACCTTTCCTCCATCACCATAATATCCTGATGAAATCTCTCCCCTTGTTCTTCGCTAAAATCTCCAAGGTTTTCTGGAAATCTGTCCAAGTGACTGTGAAGATAATGCAATTTAATGCTCATGTGTACACCCAGATTTCTAAATCTCAATAGCATGTTTTGTACCAGTTCTTCATAATTGTCTGCCTTTTGATTTCCCAAGAAGTTCTTCACTACCAACACAAAACTACACCATGCAGCAGCTTCAATGTCATTCATTTCCTTAGGAAAATTTGAATCTTTAATGAGTTTCCGAATTTGAGGACCATCAAAGATTCCTGCCTTCAGTTTTTCGCTATTAAGACCAGGGAAAGATCTGCAGATGTACATGAAGCAATTACCATCTTTGTCTAATGCCTTGACGAACTGCTTCATTAATCCTAACTTTATGTGAAGTGGTGGTAGAATGATTTTTTCCCTGTCCACCAAAGGTTCGTTCACTATGTTTGATGCTCCTACTGTCAAGGTGTCCCTTGGAGGCCAATTCAGTTTCTCCCAGTGCTGATGTTTTGCTCTACTATCCCACATGCAGATGAAGCAAGGATACTTTGTGTATCCACTTTGCTGTCCAAGTAAAAAGTTGACCATTTTTAAATCAACACATATCAGCCACGAATGTTCATGGTAGCACAGTTTCTCCAAGACCATTTTGACATTTTGGTATTGTTCTGCAAGTTTAGTTGAGTGAGCTACTGGAAGAGATGCACACTGATTGCCATTGTTCAACAAAACACATTTCAAACTCCTTTTAGAACTATCTATGAAAAGCCTCCAGTCTACAGGACGATATACTTGTAAACCCATTTGCAGCATCAGGCCAGGAATATCCTTACAATATACAAGTAGGTCATCTTCACAGAAAAATGGAAGAAGTGCTTCTTCTCTGGTCCTGTAAGATGTAATTTTAGTTCCAGGCGTCAGACAATTTTTTTCACTTAGCCTTGAAGCTAAAAGTTCGGATGCACTTTTTGAGAGGTTGAGGTCTCTTATTAGATCGTTGAGCTCTCCTTGGGTAAATTGCGTAGGTGTTCTGAAACTTCCTTCATATTCTAGTTCACTTCCAGAACTAATGCTTAGCTCCATACCCTGCATTTCATCATCATCATCAGGTGGGGGAAGGTCAGGTAACATGGTAAACACAGGTACAGGCACATCTTCACAATGAGGGACAGGCCTTCTTGCAGATTCCATGTTAGGATACTCCCATTTTCGTTTCTTATGCTTATTGAATCCTTGTACTTGCACTGCACAGAAATAACAGTCATCATGATGATTTTTTTGCTCTCTCCACACCGTTGCAACACCAAATCTGAAGCTTGTTCTTTGTCCTTTGCTCCATTTTCGTAATAATTCGATACATGCTTTGCACACTATGTGTGGTGCCCAAAACTTGTCTTGGTCCCCAAGCATAACCCCAAAATAGGCAAAATACACTTTTTTAACGAAGTCTGTTATGTTTCTTCTATGTTTTGTCAGTGTATATTCACCACAAATGTAACAGAATGAGTCTGGATCGTTAAGACAACTTCTTCTTGATGAGTTCATGCTTTTCACTGGAAAACAGACAACAACATAAAGTTAGTGCAAAAATCAAGCTATGAACAAACTTTTAGAACACTAATTAACACAAAACTATATTGAGAACTGCTCAGTTCAAGTACTAATCCAAAGAAATTAATGAGATGATGCGTCGCATTTACCAACAAGTGCTATAAATAAGATACCAAAAATCTCAAAAACTTGAGCCAATCTGGCAAAACTGATAGCATATTCAGAATCAGCACCCCAAAAATACCCCAAATTCATTAAAATATTTTGGGCACCAGAAAAAAACATTTTTTTTGTTGACCTGTGTTATAATTCACATAATCTATATTAATGGACAAAACCTAATAGTGTAGGATAATAGATTGGATGTAAGGGATAATTCCACTTGTAACGAATAAGGAAAAGGCAGAACTCTTATGGTACCTTTACACGCCGCCACAACAGGATGGATACCAACTGCTACTTCACGTGCACGAGCACGGCCAAACAGTTACAAACAGGAAACGCACCCTCTTTACACGCCGCCACAAGGTACGCTACGCTACGCTACATTTACAGCTAGCTACATCGCCGGGTGTCTCAAGTAGCCATCTGTAGCTCAGCGTACCTCATTTACACAACGCTACAACAAGCTAATATGGGCGGACCTGGTGCAGCAGGGACAGCACATAGGCGTGCCACAATTGTGGATTACAAGACGTCCGTACGCTGATAGGACAAAGCAAGAAACCCATGATTGGGCAGGCATCGCAGGAGGCTGATTAATACATGACGCTCGAGCAATTGTGTAGTGTGACTGGTCAGCTCCTTAAATATGCCTCCCTATGCAGCGACTACCAATCATCATGCAGGAGCTTCCACCAATGATCGCTGAAGGGGCGCGGTAACACGGAGCCTGGGTGACGCCTTAGCTACATTGCAGCTACATCGCCGGGTGTCCACAGTTCCCTTCTGTGGGTTCTTTACACGCCGATACAGCTCGCTACAATCGGCGATGTAGCCATCTGTTTATGGGCAGTGTACGGATACTGATGTATCTGTAGCCGGCTGTGTCGTCCCGTCTTCAGACGCCGCTACTACGGGCGATATTGGCGCGACAAGCCACATTTGTAGCCTGTAGCGGTTTGTATGCATCCTGTTGTGGCGGCGTGTAAAGGTACCATTAAGTTTACCATTGTATACCATATATATAATATTCTGCCTTACAGTATTGAGGAGTGCTTGTAGAAAAGTTCTGGGTTTCTGTCCCTTAACATTGTTTCATTGTCTGAAAATCTACAATTACACAAGAGAACACACAAATTACTGTTTTAGGGTCGTCTTATTAATAGTTTTAATAAGTTTTTCCATCCCAAAGAAAACTTCATGGGTGCAGTTAATCAGTGGCTGCTGATATACTGGAGGGGCACAGGCAGTGGTTCAAAGGAACGATGGGTTCAAGAGAGTGAGGAGATATGTTTTTTTTAAATGTTATGGGACTTTGATGGAACAAACATGGCTGGATGGAAAGAAAGGAAGGAAAGGGAACGGAAAGAAGGAAGGAAAGGAAAGGGAAGGAGAAGGAAGGAAGAAAGGGAAGGAAGGAATGGAAAGGAAAGGGAAAGAAGGAGGGAAAGAAGGAAGTAAGGAAAGGGAAGGAAGGAAAGGATAGGGAAGGGAAGGGAAGGAAAGGGTAGGGAAAAGAAAGGGAAGGGAAAGGAAGGAAGAAAGGGAAGGAAGGAAGGAATGGAAAGGAGAGGGAAGGAAAGGAAAGGAAAGAGAAGGAAGGAAAGGGAAGGGAAGGGAAGGGAAGGAAAGGGAAGGAATGGAGAGGGGAAGGAAAGGGAAGGAAAGGAAAAGAAAGGAAAGGGAAGGAAAATAAGGGGAAGGAAAGGATAGGGAAGGGAAGGAAAGGGAAACAAAGGAAAGGAAGCAAAGGGAAGAAAAGGAAAGGGAAGCAAAGGGAAGGAATGTGAGGGGAAGGGAAGAAATGAAAAGGAAAACAAAGGGAAGGAAGGAAGGAAGGAAGGAAGAAAGAAGTTGTAACCTAAGAGTGAGCGCTAATTACAGCAGAATCTTTGACTGGATACAAGAGGCAGCTCCACCGGGATAGAGCGGAGGCCAGAATTCCTCAGGAATTCCTCAGTTTACCAACCTATGCATATATATCAAATAGTGACTTACGGTGATGAGGGCTGCCTGGTGAAAAGACCTTGGCTTCTTTCACTTAACTGTGCTGCGTTGTTTGGATACCTAGAATGACATGCAAGAACACACATTATACTATATACAGGGTGTCACAGGGCCCTTCTCCGGTATCCCACAATCAACAGAGTGAGAGATGTTTGAACAGCCCAAGAACCTTTATTGCTTGAAAACATAAAAATCCATAAAACAATCCATCAGAAGACTGTATATCCAGGTAATCCAGGTGACTCTCCCATGCCTCTGGAGAGCTCACCTCAGCTTCAGCATCCCACACAAAAGACTGAATCATACTGCTTCTTCTCCCCCAAGGACTTCCCAAATCCCAACCAGGTCTATTGACACACTCCATGGGGGGTATTACTCACATTGGCAGGCAGAGGACTAGAATGACCAAGTAAGGACATGCCCACAGTGATTCAATTATCAGACTCTGGAGTGTAATAAGTACACAGGAAGGGGGAAGGGCTGAATACACAGTATAGGAACAGCACTAAAATGCAGTAAAATATAACCCACCATATCCCACCATCACACAGGGTAACACAAAAACAATTATGTCTGAAAGGAGCAAAAAGAAAGAGGAGACTGATAACATTGAAGGCTAAAACAGATGAACAGAGGTGCCGGTCATTAGGTTGACAGGAGTTAAAACCAACTTGAGTTTGGCCCATTTCACTCCTGTTTTTTCACTCTGTGTGTCCTATGAAGATATGAGATCTAAGGGGTAAGGTTTCTCCTTGATGAGAGTGACATGCCAGTATGAGGAGACTTAGAAGCTGCACTGCTTCTCTGGGAAGTAAGATATGCAGATTGTCTCTTTGGAGAGGAAGAAAACAAACTCAAGTACCATCTATTGGACGGAGCAATCCTATAAGGCAATATTGACGCTTTAACGAGCCTTGTCACATGACTTAGGAATTAAGACCAGACCAGAATGTCGGCACCCACACTTTGGACCATGTACCACTAGGTAAGCTACCAACTGATAGAACTAGTGCTGGTTTTTCCTGCCCTGATTACCATCACTGTTCCCGGTTTAGGGACAGAAATACTATGCACTTATTATAGCCTCATGCTTGTCAGCACCTCCTAACTGAGGATTCAAACAGCAACCTTATTGAACTAGTTAGTTGATAGCCTCCTTCATGTTTGGCTGATTGTAAATGCTGGATAAGTGTACATGTATATATTGGACTAATACAGTTCTTAATACAGCATGAATTAATCTGTGCATATGCAACTTTACATGTATATCTTCAGTTTGACCGCTGACTACTCAATACTCACTGAGCTTTAGGTTTATACAACAAATTAACTAATTTGCACTGTACCAGCACTTTATACCAATAATTAATTGTTCTTTCTGTGTATTGGTCCTATTTGGTGGGTGCCTTCCACTTGTGGGTTGTGGACTTCGGTCCCTCTGTTTCCCATGTCCTGTCATGCTGGTTTTAACCTTAATAAATTTGATATTGCATTATATTGAATTGTCGCGGTTTCCTCTTTTCTATACAGAATGTCAATTTGCAGACATGGATATTGCCCCTCATCAGTGCAAGGTATGAGATCTGATATAGCTCATAGCTCTGTACTGTATATGTGTAGTCAGCTCATTTATGTGTTTTAGGTTACGCCAACACATGCAATATTAACATTAAAACAAAACCCCCTTCATGTCTTTTTGTAGTGGCCGGATTTAAAGGGGTCTTCTCAAGTTTAGAAGTTATTCCTTATCCTTAGGATAGGGTATAACTACTTGATTGCTGGTGGTCTGGTGAGTGGCGTAACTTCAGGCCCAGGGGCCCCGATGCGAAAGCTCCAATGGGGCCCCCGAATTATGGCAAATCCTTAATAGTATTAGTCTTCTTCTTTAGGCCAAAGGGATTTTTGGGGCCCCCCTAGGCTGCAGGGCCCGGGTGCAATCACAACCCCTGCACCCATTGTAGTTGCGCCCCTGCTGGTGGCCATTGAGACCCCCAGTCAGCGGCGTAACTTGAAGCTCATGGGCCTCGATGCGAAAGCTCCTACAAGGTCCCAAAGTATTGCAAGTCTTTAATAGCGTTAGTCTTGTTCTGTAGGCGAAAGGGACTTTTGGGGCTCCAGGGCCCAGTATGGTTGCAACCCCTGCACCTGTTGCCCCCACTGCTCCCAAGACCTGAACCTCTGAAAAGTCCATGTGAAAGGAGCGGTGATCGATCATGCATAACTTGGCTTCATTCATTGCCGTTGAAGGCCAGATGAACGCAATACTCGGCTACCCCGTCAGTCTCCCAGAGAATTTATAGAGTACCAATGCACATGATTGATTCCCTATTGGGCTGCCAAAGGGGGCGCTCTTCTGCCCATGTCCTCCCATTAAGTAGTGACTTATCTGATACTTGCTGTAATGGGCAGTGCCGTAAGGAAAGATCGCGGATCCTCTCGTTTAAAATTGTTGCATTGTCTGAACATCTACAAATACACAAAAAACACATAACACTATATTCCAGAATAGCTTATAGGGTCACCAGTCATAAGAAGTAGACCCTACACTAGAGATACTTTAAAGTTTGATTTTGGTAAAACTTTTGGAAATCCCCAAAAAATAAAGCAAAAGACAAAGTGGATCAAGATTAATCTTCCAGGGGAAATACAATTAACCAAACTGGAAATCTACAATCACGTGAAGACATAACTCATTGGAAAAGACAATAATGGACGGAGGAGCTCTGAGTTCGCTTTGCTGTTCCTGAGCCTCTCAAAGCTTTTGGGTCAATTTTCCAATTCCGTTACTTGTAGTTATTGATTTTTATATTTTCAACATTCATTGAAAGGGAAAATGTCCCTCGGTCTAATCTGTTAGCAGCAGAATGTAGAGACAGAGACCCTGACTCCAGCGATGCATCACTTACTGGGATGCTTGCTGTAGTTTTGATAAAATCACAGTTTTATTAGCAGGAGATTATCACTACAGGACTATTAAACCTGCTGCTGCATAGTCCTCCATATTCATGAGCTCTGTATAACTCCACCCCCACCACTGATTGGAAGCTTTCTGCTTATGCACAGTGCACATTGAAAGCAGCAAATCAGTGGTGTGTGTGGTGTTATGCAGAGAACTGGTAGATCTGCAGCAGAGAAAACAGTGATTGCATCCAAACTAAAACACACAGTCCAGTAAGTGACACATCACTAGAATCATGGTTTTTGCACCTATATCACGCTGCTGTCAGATGGGGTGACAAAAAACATAGTGACAGATTTCCTTTACAGAAGAGACATATGTAACTTTTTTAATCTCATTACTGCAGAGTTTAACTGATAAATATGTAAAGCATTTCTATTAATATCTTGTATAATCCATGTAAATGGACAAAATGTAATACACTGTATGCAGAATTATTAGGCAAGTTGTATTGCAGAGGATTATTTTTATTATTGATCAACAACTATGCTCTCAATCAACATAAAAGACTCAAACATCAAAGCTTAATATTTTTGGAAGTTGGAGTGGGGTTTTTGGATTTGGCTCTTAGGAGGATATCTGTCTGTGCAGGTAACTATTACTGTGCAGAATTATTAGGCAACTGAATGAAAACCAAATATATTCCCATCTCACTTGTTTATTTTCACCAGGTAAACCAATATAACTGCAGAAAATTTAGAAATAAACATTTCTGGCATGCAAAAACAAAACCCCCAAAAATGAGTGCCCAATATAGCCCCCTTTCTTTATGATGACACTCAGCAGCCTCCATCCATAGATTGTGTCAGCTGCTTGATCTGTTTACGATCCACATTGCGTGCAGCAGCCACCACAGCCTCCAGACACTGTTCCCAGAGGTGTACTGTTTTCCCTCCCAGACACTGTTCCCAGAGGTGTACTGTTTTCCCTCCCTGTAGATCTCACATTTTAGGAGGGACCACAGGTTCTCTATGGGGTTCAGATCAGGTGAACAAGGGGGTCATGTCATTATTTTTTCTTCTTTTAGACCTTCACCGGCCAGCCACTCTGTGGAGTAGTTGGATGCATGTGATGGAGCATTGTCCTGCATGAAAATCATGTTTTTCTTGAATGATACCAACTTCTTCCAGTACCACTGCTTGAAGAAGTTGTCTTCCAGAAACTGGCAGTAGGTCCGGGAGTTGAGCTTCACTCCATCCTCAACCTGAAAAGGTCCCACAAGTTGATCTTTGATGATCCCAGCCCATACCAGTACCCCACCTCCACCTTGCTGGCGTCTGAGTCGGAGTGGAGCTCTCTGCCCTTTACTGATCCAGCCTCTGGCCCATCCATCTGGCCATCAAGAGTCACTCTCATTTCATCAGTCCATAAAACCTTGGAAAATCAGTCTTCAGATATTTCTTGGCCCAGTCTTGACGTTTTATCTTATGTTTCTTGTTCAGAGGTGTTGGTTTTTCAGCCTTCCTTACCTTGGCCATGTCCCTGAGTATAGCACACCTTGTGCTTTTTGATACTCCAGTAACATTGCAGCTCTGAAATATGGCAAAACTGGTGGCAAATGGCATCTTGGCAGCTTCACTCTTGATAGTCCTCAATTCATGGGCAGTTATTTTGCGCCTTTTTTTTGCCCTCACGCTTCTTGCGACACTGTTGGCTATTTGCCATGAAACGCTTGATTGTTCGGTGATCACACTTCAAAAGTTTGCCAATTTCCAGACTGCTGCATCCCTCTGCAAGACATCGCACAATTGTGGACTTTTCAGAGCCGTCACATCTCTCTTCTGACCCATTTTGCCTAAGGAAAGGAAGTTGCCTAATAATTAAGCACACCTTATATAGGGTGTTGATGACATTACACCACACCCCTCCTCATTACAGAGATGCACATCACCTGATTTACTTAATTGGTAGTTGGCTCTCAAGCCTATACAGCTTGGAGTAGGACAACATGTATAAGAAGTATCATGTGAGCAAAATACTCATTTGCCTAATAATTCTGCACACAGTGTAGAGTGCGTGCTACAGCAGAATCACAGACTGGAGGGTAAGTGGGAGCTCTGATATAATGTAGGGCGAGGGAAAGGTAGAATACCCAGTTCACCAGGTTGTACCATACCTAGTAACTTCATTTAGGTATTCGATCTAGTGACATCTTTCCCCATGATTTGCTGGGCTATGGTCCTTTTCTTCCCTGCCATAACGCTGATGGTTTCTTTTGCCTTTATTTTTCCTTTCTGGGTTTGCTTTTCTTCAAGTGTTTCACATTGTCCCATTTTGTTTTGCCTTATCACAGTCTGGGTTGGGATCTATATTCTCCCTTCACTACACTTCCTTGCTGGCTACACTTCTAGGTGGATTATAGCTAAGGAATTTCAGCCCTTCAGCACAGAGATTTTCTCTGATAATTAAAGACAGTTTGTATCTTTGCTGTGTGTTTGTTTGTCTGCTTTCCCAACATCTTTCCTTAGTTTTTAGCTAGATTGGTGGGAGATTATTCTTCTTTCATTTATTATTCCCCTTTTTCCACCTTGTGCATTTAAGCTTCATTATCTTGGGTCCCCATATACCCCCCCTTTCTTTCTCTCTTATTGTTAGCATTGCATAGCAGCTTCCCCTCTGGTCACTCAGAAGGTACAAGAAAACCCTTGACTGCCTTTTAGGGAGCCGGGTCCAAGGTGGTGTTTTTAGTTTTGCGGGTAGGAGTTGTATAGTGTGCACAGGGATCAGTAGGGTGTGGGTGCAGCGTCACTCGAGTATGAGTGAGTGAGGTGCATAACACGTACGGTGCTGGGATGCTGCTGGATCGGAGTTGCCGGATCCTTTCACTTGATAAATCAATGTCTGAATGTCTGCAATTACGCAGAAAAACACACTTACAAGTATACAGTTAGGGCCAGAAATATTTGGACAGTGACACAAGTTTTGTTATTTTAGCTGTTTACAAAAACATGTTCAGAAATACAATTATATATATAATATTGGCTGAAAGTGCACACTCCCAGCTGCAATATGAGAGTTTCCACATCCAAATCGGAGAAAGGGTTTAGGAATCATAGCTCTGTAATGCATAGCCTCGTCTTTTTCAAGGGACCAAAAGTAATTGGACAATGGACTCTAAGGGCTGCAATTAACTCTGAAGGCATCTCCCTCGTTAACCTGTAATCAATGAAGTAGTTAAAAGGTCAGGGGTGGATTCCAGGTGTGTGGTTTTGCATTTGGAAGCTGTTGCTGTGACCAGACAACATGCGGTCAAAGGAACTCTCAATTGAGGTGAAGCAGAACATCCTGAGGCTGAAAAAAAAGAAAAAATCTATCAGAGAGATAGCAGACATGCTTGGAGTAGCAAAATCAACAGTTGGGTACATTCTGAGAAAAAAGGAATTGACTGGTGAGCTTGGGAACTCAAAAAGGCCTGGGCGTCCACGGATGACAACAGTGGTGGATGATCGCCGCATACTTTATTTGGTGAAGAAGAACCCGTTCACAACATCAACTGAAGTCCAGAACACTCTCAGTGAAGTAGGTGTATCTGTCTCTAAGTCAACAGTAAAGAGAAGACTCCATGACAGTAAATACAAAGGGTTCACACCTAGATGCAAACCATTCATCAATTCCAAAAATAGACAGGCCAGAGTTAAATTTGCTGAAAAACACCTCAAGAAGCCAGCTCAGTTCTGGAAAAGTATTCTATGGACAGATGAGACAAAGATCAACCTGTACCAGAATGATGGGAAGAAAAAAGTTTGGAGAAGAAAGGGAACGGCACATGATCCAAGGCACACCACATCCTCTGTAAAACATGGTGGAGGCAACGTGATGGCATGGGCATGCATGGCTTTCAATGGCACTAGGTCACTTGTGTTTATTGATGACATAACAGCAGACAATAGTAGCCGGATGAATTCTGAAGTGTACCGGGATATAATTTCAGCCCAGATTCAGCCAAATGCTGCAAAGTTGATTGGACGTCGCTTCATAGTACAGATGGACAATGACCCCAAGCATACAGCCAAAGCTACCCAGGAGTTCATGAGTGCAAAAAAGTGGAACATTCTGTAATGGCCAAGTCAATCACCAGATCTTAACCCAATTGAGCATGCATTTCACTTGCTCAAATCTAGACCAAGACGGAAAGACCCACAAACAAGCAAGACCTGAAGGCTGCGGCTGTAAAGGCCTGGCAAAGCATTAAGAAGGAGGAAACCCAGCGTTTGGTGATGTCCATGGGTTCCAGACTTAAGGCAGTGATTGCCTCCAAAGGATTCGCAACAAAATATTGAAAATAAAAATATTTTGTTTGGGTTATGTTTATTTGTCCAATTACTTTTGACCTCCTAAAATGTGGAGTGTTTGTGAAGAAATGTGTACAATTCCTACATTTCTATCAGATATTTTTGTTCAACCCTTCAAATTAAACGTTACAATCTGCACTTGAATTCTGTTGTAGAGGTTTCATTTCAAATCCAATGTGGTGGCATGCAGAGCCCAACTCGCGAAAATTGTGTCACTGTCCAAATATTTCTGGCCCTAACTGTATATTCCAGAGGGTTCTTCTTATTAGAATCATATCAGGCCACCAAATAAAGTGGTCTCTTTAATTGAGATCCTTTTATTTTATTGTAGAGATGGGTCCACAGTGCTCACACACCAGACCACGCCATTCCTGAACCCCCCACCTGTGTAACCTCCATTCCGAATGTGACACTGCCGCCATTCAATGGCCTCTCCAGATCAGACAGACCATCATGCTGCAGCCAACCAGTGGCCTCTCCGGATCAGATGGACCATCATCGTTGCAGCCAATCAGTGGCCTCTCCTGACCAGACAGAACGTCCTCGCTGCAGTCAATCAGTGGCATCTCCGGATCAGATGGACCATCATCGCTGCAGCCAATCCGTGGTCTTTCTGGATAAAATGGAACGTCATCACTGCAGCCAATCAGTGTCCTCTCCGGATCAGATGGAACGTCATGGCTGCAGCCAATCAGTGTCCTCTTCAGATCAGATGGAACGTTATCGTTGCAGCCAATGAGTGGCATCTCTAGATCAGATGGAACGTCATCCCTGCAGCCAATCAGTGACCTCCCCGGATCAGACGGAACATCATGGCTGCAGCCAATCAGTGGCCTTTCCGGATTAGATGGAATGTCATGGCTGCAGCCAATCAGTGGCCTCTTTGGATCAGACAGAATGTCATGGCTGAAGCAATCATGGCCTCTCTGGATCAGATGGAATGTCATGGCTGCAGCCAATCAGTGGCCACTGTAGGCCTGCAGTTGTAACATGAGGTCACCACCAGTGGAAAAAGTGAGAAACAGGTGTGAGAATAGATCGGTGCAATGTCTAGTAGACGACTATATGATTTTTTTGTTGTTGTTGATTTTGTTTTTAATGGGACCATCTCTACAGTGAAAAAAGTATACTTCGCATATTTCAGACTAAAGCTTGGAGATCAAGATAAAGGTCGGGCGTCTCATAAAGTGTGCAAACGGTGTGTTGAGGATCTCCGAAATTGGTTCAAGGGTAAGAAAAAAGCTTTCCGTTATGGGATTCCTACGGTATGGCGAGAGCAAAAGAACCATAGTGAAGATTGTTACTTTTGTTCATGTGATGTGAAAGGGTATAATTCAAAATGGAAGCATTCCATTTCATACCCCAATATTCACTCAGCAATTCATCCCATCCCCCATGGCACAGGTATACCAGTACCCAAGGTCCCTGCTACCTTGGAAGAGATAACTAGCTCCAATGAAGGTGGAGTCATACCTGAACCAGATGATGAATCACGTTCTGACTTTGAAGATGATACAAGACCAAAATTGTTTTCCCAGGAGAAGATGAATGATTTGGTAAGAGACTTGAATCTTCCCAAAGAGGCCGATGAGTTACTCGGCTCAAGGCTCAAAAGCAAGAATTTATTGTTGCCAGGAGTGTCTTTTTCATGGTTCAGACATTGTGAAGACGAGTTCGTTCCTTACTTTGCCCAGGAAGATAAGTTGGTTTATTGCATCGAAGGTTTGATGGGTCAGTTCAAAATCCAATATGATTCAGCGCAATGGCGTCTTTATATAGATTCTTCAAAAAGAAGTCTCAAAGCAGATTAACTCCAACAGCGGTTTTTATGCTTCCATCCCTGTAGGTCATTCCGTACACCTCAAGGAAACCTACGAAAACTTGGAATTGGTTCTTCGTAAGCTTAAATATGAAGACCACGGTTGACAAGTGTGCGGGGATTTGAAAGTCTTGTGCATGCTGCTTGGGCAACAAGCTGGGTATACCAAATACCCTTGTTTTATGTGTCTATGGAACAGTCGAGACCGACAAAATCACAGGACCAAGAAGAATTGGCAGCCGAGGGTGCTCACAGTTGGTGAAAAAAATGTCCTCCGAGAAACTTTGGTTCCTCCCCGTAAAGTTCTTCTACCACCTCTCCACGTCAAATTGGGATTGATGAAGCAATTCGTAAAATCACTTCCAATAGATGGAGAATGCTTCAAATACTTGGTTGCCAAGTTTCCAGGCCTCTCGGAGGCAAAATTAAAGGAAGGTGTGTTCATCGGACCAGACATTAGAGTTTATCAATAGCATGACGCATCCTCAAAAAGAAGGGTGGATTGCATTTAAAGAGGTCGTACAGAAATTTTTAGGCAATACAAAGACCCTGACTACAAACAAATCGTCGGACGAATGCTGAAAGCATTTCAAGCTTTAGGTTGCCTGATGAGTTTGAAAGTGCAATTTCCTCCATTCTCACCTTGATAACTTTCCTGAAAATGTGGGAGCTGTGAGTGAAGAGCAAGGTGAACGATTCCACCAGGACATTAAAGAGATGGAAAGAAGATACCAGGGAAGATGGAGCATTACAATGATGGCAGAAGATACCAGGGAAGATGGAGCATTACAATGATGGCAGAAGATACCAGGGAAGATGGAGCATTACAATGATGGCAGAAGATACCAGGGAAGATGGAGCCTTATAATGATGGCAGAAGATACCAGGGAAGATGGAGCATTACAATGATGGTAGAAGATACCAGGGAAGATGGAGCATTACAATGATGGCAGAAGATACCAGGGAAGATGGAGCATTACAATGATGGCAGAAGACACCAGGGAAGATGGAGCATTACAATGATGGCAGAAGATACCAGGGAAGATGGAGCATTACAATGATGGCAGAAGATACCAGGGAAGATGGAGCATTACAATGATGGCAGAAGATACCAGGGAAGATGGAGCATTACAATGATGGCAGAAGATACCAGGGAAGATGGAGCATTATAATGATGGCTGAAGATACCAGGGAAGATGGAGCATTACAATGATGGCAGAAGATACCAGGGAAGATGGAGCATTACAATGATGGCAGAAGATACCAGGGAAGATGGAGCATTACAATGATGGCAGAAGATACCAGGGAAGATGGGGCATTACAATGATGGCAGAAGATTCCAGGGAAGATGGTCCATTACAATGATGGCAGAAGATACCAGGGAAGATGGAGCATTACAATGATGGCAGAAGATACCAGGAAAATGGAGCATTACAATGATGGCAGAAGATACCAGGGAAGATGGAGCATTACAATAATGGCAGTAGATACCAGGGAAGATGGAGCATTACAATGATGGCAGAAGATACCAGGGAAGATGGAGCATTACAATGATGGAAAGAAGATACCAGGGAAGATGGAGCATTACAATGATGGCAGAAGATACAAGGGAAGATGGAGCATTACAATGATGGCAGAAGATACCAGGGAAGATGGAGCATTACAATGATGGCAGAAGATACCAGGGAAGATGGAGCATTACAATGATGGCTGAAGATACCAGGGAAGATGGAGCATTACAATGATGGCAGAAGATACCAGGGAAGATGGAGCATTACAATGATGGCTGAAGATACCAGGGAAGATGGAGCATTACAATGATGGCAGAAGATACCAGGGTAGATGGAGCATTACAATGATGGCAGAAGATACCAGGGAAGATGGAGCATTACAATGATGGCAGAAGATACCAGGGGAGATGGAGCATTACAATGATGGCAGAAGATACCAGGGAAGATGGAGCATTACAATGATGGCAGAAGATACCAGGGAAGGTGGAGCATTACAATGATGACAGAAGATACAAGGGAAGATGGAGCATTACAATGATGGCAGAAGATACCAGGGAAGATGGAGCATTACAATGATGGCTGAAGATACCAGGGAAGATGGAGCATTACAATGATGGCAGAGGACACCAGGGAAGATGGAGCATCACAATGATGGCAGAGGACAACAGGGAAGATGGAGCATCACAATGATGGCAGAAGATACCAGGGAAGATGGAGCATTACAATGATGACAGAAGATACCAGGGAAGATGGAGCATTACAATGATGGCAGAAGATACCAGGGAAGATGGAGCATTACAATGATGGCAGAAGATACCAGGGAAGATGGAGCATTACAATGATGGCAGAAGATACCAGGGAAGATGGAGCATTACAATGATGGCAGAAGATACCAGGGAAGATGGTGCATTACAATGATGGCAGTAGATACCAGGGAAGATGGAGCATTACAATGAGGGCAGAAGATACCAGGGAAGATGGGGCACTACAATGATGGCAGAAGATACCAGGGAAGATGGGGCATTACAATGATGGCGGAAGACACCAGGGAAGATGGGGCATTACAATGATGACAGAAGACACCAGGGAAGATGGAGCATTACAATGATGGCAGAAGACACCAGGGAAGATGGAGCATTACAATGATGGCAGAAGACACCAGGTAAGATGGAGCATTACAATGATGACAGAAGACACCAGGGAAGATGGAGCATTACAATGATGGCAGAAGATACCAGGGAGAATGGAGCATTAAAATGATGGCAGAAGATACCAGGGAAGATGGAGCATTACAATGATGGCAGAAGATACCAGGGAAGATGGAGCATTACAATGATGGCAGAAGATACCAGGGAAGATGGAGCCTTACAATGATGGCAGAAGACACCAGGGAAGATGGAGCATTATGTGGCACCCTGGCACCTGTTGGGCACCACAGAAATCCTTAGGGCATGAATGGAGTTAACAGCAAAGCATCACTCACAAAACAAACAAAACAACCACAACACCTTAGAACACCTGGTTTCACCCCGAGCCTCTAGGGGGAGCTCCACTGGTCACTTTGAGCCAGTTCCCCCTATAAATAGAGTCTTGGAGGGAGAAACTTCAGAGTGTGCAGACGCTAGGAGAGCTGCAGGGTGTGCGTGATCTCCAACCTATGAGACACACACTAGGCCCAACCAGTCATCCAGCCAGTGAGGAAACCCTTGCAATTGGGGTTAGAGGAAAAGGAGAAGCGCCTCTCAGGGACACCAGAGTAATCATAACTCTCTCCCTTAATAACCGGTTACTGGAACCGAAGCTGTGGAAGCTACTTAGCCACTGCAGAGAACCAGCATACGTCACAGGGAGTCTAGCCCCCTGTTCCACCTGTCGCACCTACCAACGAGAGCCCAGGGAAGAAGGTAGAATTATCATCACCCTTTTACAGTGCCCTCAGTGCTGACAACCAGGTGAAATCCGTTCTATTGAACACACTGCCCGGTCCGGCTGGATTCCACATCCACCCGACCTTAGCACCAGAAGTATAGAGAGAAGGAAGCCTACACAAACTGCTTGCTGTGAATCTCCAGGATTGCTAAACTTCACGAACCCGGTCTGGCGTACCTGAACACCACCAGTAAAGGTACTAAAAAGACTTTGGCGTGTCTGTGTTTGACTCCTGGGCCTAACAGCAGCACTACCGCAGCTGCCTCACAACATCTTGCGCAGCTCCCGGCTCCCGCTCCCGCTCATCCTGTGGGGAGCGTCCCAACTTGCTGCCTACCATCCCCCGGAGACCTAGCAGCGCTGGTACAGTTACCAGAACACCCGCAGGTGGCGTCACGAAGACAAACTACCCCTACTGTTCCGCCATTTCCCCTATTGATCTGGACCACCGGGCCTCACAGCCGCAGGCGCGGTTCCGTGACAAGAGAAGCAGACGCCTGCGACGTGGACTACCCGGCTACGGTGAATCAGAATTTGGCGTCACGAACAGGATACGAGCAGGCCCGTTTTCACAGGTATTGTGTGCTATTTATTGACTGTAAATATCGAACTATAAATTTGGTCCGCCATTGCTGCGCGAAAAGGCGGGAAAAGAAGAGGCGTGACTGTGCAAAGGGCGCGAAGATTGACCCCGCCCCCACGCTGACGACTTCCCCTGTACGCAGCAGGAACCGGAAACTCCCGTGGTGCCTCACTCCTCACCGCGAGGCCGACACTTCCGTTTAAAACCGAGGGAAAGGCTACGCTTAACTAAGGGGGAGCGACCATGAGTAACCCGGCTCCCAACAACGCGGTACCCCCTCTAAACCAAGCGGCGCCTCAAAACATACCTCTTGATGGACAGCAACAAGCCAGCGGTATGCCACCGCAACCCGCTCTGATTATGCCGTTATCTCTGCCTTACGTCCCGAGTGCGACCTGGTTACCTAAGTACAGCGGTGTACCCAGCACCTTGGAGAACTTCCAGAGGAAGATATGCCAGACGCTGGACATGTACCCTATGACCGGTAAGAAGAGAGCTTCAGTTATTATGGGACAGTTAACCGGCGCAGCTGAACTGCAGAGCCGCAGCTGGCCTGTAGAAACTCAGGAATCTGTGGAGCAGATATTCGCTAAGTTAACCCGGGTTTTTGAGCGCCATACTGAAGCTGAATTAAGACTGTCATTCTATCGTTGTAACCAAGGAGCACAAGAAAGTGTCCTAGATTATTCACTGCGCTTGCAAGAAGCATTCAGACTGTTAAAACAAGTTGATCCTGATGGTGTCAGAGATGAGAACAAAGCGTTAATTGGACAATTCATTGTGGGCCTTAGACTATCTGAGGATAGAAAGCAAGCAAGCTGGTGGTCCATACAGAATCCTGGCGCAGAGTTTGATACCTTGAGAGACTTAACAGTTTGGGGACAACGGCTCGCTGAAGTACCCGATCCCGCTTCACAGCAGCAGCAGTACACTGACACCCCTTCCGTGCCGGCAGCAGCATCTCCAATCCCTGCGATTCAGTCCAGTGCACAGACTGTAACACCTGACCGGTTTGAAAACTGTGTGCTAATGTTGAGCAGCTGATGAAAGACGTGGCCAAGCTACAAACTGGGAGAAGACCCAAGACAGATGCAAGGCCATCGGACAAGATTCAACTCGCCGACAGCCCTGACGACGTCCCGTGGATGAGGAGAAAGACACAGCCGTCGCGAGGAAAACCTGCAGACCACCGCAGTCCTGACAGACGCCGCAACAGTCAGCAGAACGACTTAGGAGGACGTATTCAACAGTCCCGTCCTTTAAACGGGCAACCCCTGGGCGAGAAGGGCCAACCCAGGAGTAGACTGTCCAGGCCCAACGTCCAGCTGGGAATACAAGTATGTTGGAGACTGTCCATACTTACCAATCGTCATCGATGGCATCGCTATATCCGCTTGATAGACACTGGATCCCAGGTGACATCCATCCCGAGTACCCTTTACAAGCAGTTCTGGCCTGATGTTAAGCTAGAACCCCCAAATCCCGATATGAACCTTCAGGCAACTAATGGTTTGTAAGTTACAATAGAGGGACAATGGGAAGCTACAGTAAAGGTGGGAAGGGTCCAGCTGAAGAACCAGGGTGTCTTAGTAGTGCAGGATAAACCTACCAACAAAGATCCCTACGTAATATTGGGTACAAATGTTATGGTTAAATGCATCGATGAAGTGTTGTTTTTACTCCAACAGAGTGTTGAAGCTGGTAGACCCAGAGAGAGGAGAGCCATCCAAAAGCAGATCCGAGCTCTGGTTTATCAACAACAGGTAACATTGTCTAATGGTGAAATTGGCAGAGTGCGGGTTACAGATCCCATCCCAATTGTGGTACCACCCAGAAGTGAAATGATGATCTGGTGTCGAGCAGCCATAGGCCTCAGAGGGCAGGACTACCAAGCTGTAGTAGAACCTGTAATGTCTGATAGTAGTCCTACGCTCTTGACAGCCAGAGGGTTGGTCGATGTGAGAAAAGGGAGAGTCCCCGTACGCATATTAAATTATGGTGATGACGAAGTCAGACTGCCAAGATATGCAACTGTCGCAAAATTGTACCTGGTAAAAGATGATGCTGTAATCGATGTAAAATCCTCAAACCAAACAGTTACTGATGAACCCCCTCACTCCAAAGATCAGTTAGAGAAATGGTGTCAAGAGCTCAGTGTAGGAACTGACAATACACCCTCTCACCAGAGAAATGGAGTATACCGGGTAGTTCAAGAGTATGAGCAAGTGTTCAGCAAACACCCACTTGACTTTGGGAGGATTAAAGGGGTACAACATCATATCCCCACAGAAAACCATGCACCTATCAAAGAAAGGTACAGGCCTATACCACCCACTCACTACCAGAAAGCAAAAGAGATGCTTCAGGACATGAAAAATGCAGGAGTCATTAGGGATAGCTGTAGTCCCTGGGCCGCACCACTAGTCCTGGTTAAAAAGAAAGATGGTAGTATGAGGATGTGCGTAGACTATAGGCAAATCAGCAAAGTCACACACAAGGATGCATACCCATTACCCCGCATGGAAGAGTCACTAGCTGCACTCAAATCTGCCAACTACTTCTCCACATTAGATCTTACTAGTGGGTACTGGCAGGTTGCCGTTGCAGAGGAGGATCGTGAGAAGACAGCCTTCACTACTCCTATGGGACTATGCGAGTTCAACAGTATGCCATTCGGGTTGTGCAATGCCCCAGAAACATTTCAGAGACTGATGGAGTGTTGTTTGGGCCACAAAAACATTGAGACTGTCCTGTTATACCTTGATGATGTCATGGTCTACTCTCAGACCTATGAAGATCACCTCCAGCACCTGAGTGAAGTGTTCGAGTCACTGTCCAAGTACGGGATGAAACTGAAACCGTCCAAGTGCCACCTGCTGAAACCCAAGGTCCAATACCTAGGATATGTGGTCAGTGCCGAAGGCGTAGCACCGGATCCGGATAAAGTAACCGTCATCAAGGACTGGCCAGCACCAACCAACCACAAAGAGGTACGTCAATTTCTAGGACTGGTCGGGTACTACCGACGCTTCATCAAAGGCTATACCAAGATAGCAGCCCCTATGCAAGATCTCTTAGTAGGTCAATCCAAAAACGGCAAAATCAGGGACCCCCGTTCCACTGGGGCCCAGAACAGGAACAATCCTTCCAGAAGCTGAAAGACGCTCTCACTGGAGAAGAAATCCTGACCTATCCTGATTACAATCTCCCATTTTTATTGTACACTGATGCAAGCAATGAAGGCCTAGGAGCCGTCCTAGCTCAACGCCAGCAGGGCAAGGAGAAGGTGATAGCCTACGCCAGCAGAAAGATCCGTCCCACAGAAAGGAACCTGGAGAACTACAGCTCCTTCAAGCTAGAGTTCCTGGCCCTGGTCTGGGCAATCACAGAGCGTTTCAAGCATTACCTGGCTTCCGCCCCGTTCACAGCTTTCACAGACAACAATCCTCTAACACACTTAGACACTGCAAAGCTGGGAGCCCTAGAACAGCGTTGGGTAGCCAGACTCTCAAACTATGACTTCACTGTAAAGTACCTGGCAGGTCACAAGAACGGCAATGCTGATGCCCTGTCCCGAATGCCTAACCTTCCTGAAGAGGGAGAAGACATAGATGACCTAGAAGAGATTGAACTACCTGCTTTCCACCGTTCAGGTACAGCAACATGTCATCAGAGAAACCAGACACGTGTAGAGAGGACCGTGAACCTTTTACCTCACCATGACTGGAAGGAGGCTCAAGCCAACGATCCAGATGTCAGCCTGGTAAGGGATCTGATCACTCAAGAACACGCCAACATGGACTCTGATGCGTCACCAACTGCTAAACGCCTATGGAAAGAAAAAGGAAGGTTGTTTGTCTACCAGGGTAAACTATGCAGAAGATACCTCAATCCAAGAACCCACGAACTAATCTGGCAGATTGTAGTTCCCAAGACTGAAGTCCAAATGATCCTTGAAGCATACCATGATGATGCCGGACACTTTGAATGGAAGAAGCTGGAGAGACTCCTAAAGGATCGGTTCTACTGGGTCGGTATGCGAGGCTCAATTGACAAATGGTGTAAAAACTGTGGACCATGTCACCTTCGAAGGAAAGACCATTCAACTCAGAAAGCTCCGTTGCAGCCAATTGTTACCACCAAACCTCTTGAAATAGTTGCTCTCGACCACTAGAAGCTTACCCCAAGTCGAACCGGATACACTTACGCTCTCACCATTGTTGACCACTATTCAAGATTCCTGGTAGTAGTTCCAGTTAAGGACTTAACTGCTGAGGTAGCAGCCAAAGCGTTCCAGAGTTACTTCTGTCGCCCCCATGGGTATCCAGACCAAGTCTTGACTGACCAATGGCCAGCCTTCGAATCAGCTCTGTTCCAAGAATTCTTAGGGCTATATGGGTGTAAGAAGATCCGCACAACACCTTATCATCCTCAGACAAACGGTTTATGTGAGAAGATGAAACACATAGTCATTGATATGCTCAAGACCTTACCAGTTGATGAGAGAAATCAGTGGCCAGAGAAACTTCCAGATCTCGTGGACATCTACAACCACATACCTGTCAGTTCGACAAACTACACACCTGCTTACTTGATGAGAGCAAGACCAGGTAAATTGCCTATTGATTTGCAGATGGGAACCATCGAACCCACAGAAGATTCTTCTGATGAAGACTGGGTCACTCAACGCCAAGAACAGTACAGGAAAGTACAAGAAAGTGTTGAAAGGAACCTAGAAATCAGCAGAACCAAGCAAGAAAAAGACTTTAACAAGCACGCCTCAGCTGAACCATTAGCTACAGGAGACGTAGTGCTAAAAAGAAAGCGAAAAACCAACAAATTGGATAACAGTTGGGAATCTGTACTCTACACCGTTATGCCGTCACACTATGACAACTCAAAAACTTGTGTTATCAGTAAAGACAATGGGAATACTATTGCAACTGTCTCAAGGGATCATTTAAAGAAATGTCCGCCACAGTTAATCCCACAAGCAACCAGTTACCCTGCTGTAACTATAGATGAAGAAACAAAAGAAAATCTAGTCCTTACAGACATTGGATATTTACCTGCTGACTGGCCACAATTAGGTGATGCCTACATCATACCAGTTATGCAATTCTACCAACCTGTAGAAAATCAGCAACCAAATCCAATTCAACAAGTCCAACAAGAACAAGTTCAAGTGCAAGAAATGCAGCCTGTTATTATGGAACCTGAGATTCCTGTAATCGGTCAACCTGCTAGTCCCACAGTAAGAGAAGCCATTCCTACTCAACTACCTACAGAAGTTAGTCCAGTAGATAGACTACGCACTTACTATGGTCTTACGCAAAGTACTCGTAGACAACTGCCTACACTACCACCAACAACCACTTCGTACACTACACCAACAGCTTTGGAAACACCTACACTACGCAGATCCACACGTAGTACATTAGGACAACCCCCACACAAACTTGGAGAATGGGTTTAAGAATGTAGTGGAATTATATTACCTGTAAGGGTACCTTTACACGCCGCGACGGCAGGCTGGATACATCGCGCTACAAGCTACAATTGTAGCTTGTAGCGTCCATATCGCCTGTAGTAGCGGCGTCTGAAGAGGCGACGCTACAGCCGGCGACAGATACATCTGTTTATGGTCTCTGCTCATAAACTTAAGGCAACATCGCCGATTGTAGCGAGCTGTATCGGCGTGTAAAGAACCAACGGAAGGCAACTCTGGACACCGGCGATGTGGCTGCCATGTATCTAAGGCGTGACACAGTCGCCATGTTACCGCGCCCCATCTGCGATCATTGGAGGTCGCTCCTGCTTTATGATTGGTAGTCGCAGCATAGGGCGGGATATTTAAGGAGCTGACCAGTCACACTACACAATTACTCGAGCGTGCTGTATTAACCAGCCTCCTGCGATGCCTGGCCAATCCTGATGATATTGCGCTGTCCTATCATCATACGGACGGCTCGTAATCCAAGATTGTTGCACGCCTATGTGCTATCCCTGCTGCACCGGGTCCGCCCATAGTAGCTTGTTGGAGCGGTGTGTAAACATGGTACGCTACGCTACAGCTGGCTACTTGAGACACCCGGCGATGTAGCTAGCTATAGATGTAGCGTGGCGTAGCGCACCTTGTCGCGGCGTGTAAAGAGGGTGCGTTGACCGTTTGTAGCCGTTTGAGCGTGCTCGTGCACGCGAAGTAGCGCGATGTATCCAGCCTGCCGTCGCGGCGTGTAAAGGTACCCTAAGTGTTTGTAAATAGTAACCAGTTTTCTAAACCTGTAAAAAGTAGTGTACAGAAGGGTGGAGGAACTGGGCTCTGTCCCAAGTAAATTAAGTTGGGGACAGATAGCGCCTGGTAAGGTGTAGAAGGTTAGTACCGGCCTCCCAAGCAGAGACACCCGTAGGGAATGTATAAAGTTTGAAAATATGTGTGGACTTTACCTTTTTCCCTTTTCATAAACTTTGGACAATTGTCACAGGACTTGTGTGACCAGACTCTACCTTTTCCAGCCTGCGGCAGATGGACTAGTGCTGTATGGACTGCTTTTCACTTTTTCACATTTTTCCCTTCCTTTTTCAGTGATTTTTGTGTTTTCTTTAAGACTCTGTAAATACCTGTTATAAAATGCTTAGTGTTAAGTTGTAAAAAAAGAACTTTTGCTCAACCGGGAGAACTGAGTTTAACTAAGGGGGAATGTGGCTCCCTGGCACCTGTTGGACACCACAGAAATCCTTAGGGCATGAATGGAGTTAACAGCAAAGCATCACTCACAAAACAAACAAAACAACCACAACACCTTAGAGCACCTGGTTTCACCCCGAGCCTCTAGGGGGAGCTCCACTGGTCACTTTGAGCCAGTTCCCCATATAAATAACGTCTTGGAGGGAGAAACTTCAGAGTGTGCAGATGCTAGGAGAGCTGCAGGGTGTGCGTGATCTCCAACCTATGAGACACACACTAGGCCCAACCAGTCATCCAGCCAGTGAGGAAACCCTTGCAATTGGGGTTAGAGTAAAAGGAGAAGCGCCTCTCAGGGACACCAGAGTAATCATAACTCTCTCCCTTAATAACCGGTTACTGGAACCGAAGCTGTGGAAGCTACATAGCCACTGCAGAGAACCAGCATACGTCACAGGGAGTCTAGCCCCCTGTTCCACCTGTCGCACCTACCAACGAGAGCCCAGGGAAGAAGGTAGAATTATCATCACCCTTTTACAGTGCCCTCAGTGCTGACAACCAGGTGAAATCCGTTCTATTGAACACACTGCCCGGTCCGGCTGGATTCCACATCCACCCGACCTTAGCACCAGAAGTATAGAGAGAAGGAAGCCTACACAAACTGCTTGCTGTGAATCTCCAGGATTGCGAAACTTCACGAACCCGGTCTGGCGTACCTGAACACCACCAGTAAAGGTACTAAAAAGACTTTGGCGTGTCTGTGTTTGACTCCTGGGCCTAACAGCAGCACTACCGCAGCTGCCTCACAACATCTTGCGCAGCTCCCGGCTCCGGGGACTCCCGCTCATCCTGTGGGGAGCATCCCAACTTGCCGCCTACCATCCCCGGTACAGTTACCAGAACACCCGCAGGTGGCGTCACAAAGACAAACTACCCCTACTGTTCCGCCATTTCCCCTATTGATCTGGACCATCGGGCCTCACAGCCGCAGGCGCGGTTCCGTGACAAGAGAAGCAGACGCCTGCGACGTGGACTACCCGGCTACGGTGAGTCAATTACAATGATGGCAGAAGATGTAAGACCTGTTAACATTTATATATATGGTTAAAGGAATGTTTTGTGGACTCTTCTTTGTGTTATACTGCCACCTGCTGCCAAAAAGGAAAGAATAGCAGAGAAACCCCCCTGCTGCTGAGAGTGACATGGAACAGTCCAGGAGATGGATGGGTGGGTCTCCTGAAGGAGAAGGGAGAACTTCCATGTGTGTTGCAGAGAGAGAGAGAGACCTAAAGAGACTGGATGTGAAGTCAGGGGCCAGACTGCAAGTGCAAGCAAAGATCCAGGACAGTGATCCAAGACAAGGACTGCACTCCAGAGACGCCTGTCAGCGAATTACGGGCCCCAACTGCAACGAGGTACCTCGCAGTAAAACTTGCAGTAAAGTGTGCACACTGTTTTAGTTAGGGACAGATAGAAAAAGGCTCTGCAGTTCGATATACAAGTTATAGAAAGAAAACGAACACTCTGCGTCTCGCTTGTTAAAGACTTTGCATTTCTTTATTTAAAGACACTCAGAGACCTTGCATTCTCGGCAAACTAGTCACAGTGGTTATATGTATATTGTATTTACCGTATATACTCGTGTATAAGCCGACCCGTGTATAAGCCGACCCCCCTACTTTTGCCCCCAAAAACTGGGAAAACTTATTGACTCGCGTATAAGCCGAGGGTGGACTCCAGCACAGGTATACAACCCCCAGCAGTGAGGTATACAGCAGCCTCCCCAGTGGTAGTATACAGCAGCAGCCCCAGTGGTAGTATACAGCAGCCCCAGAGGTATATACAGCCCAGAGGTATATGCAGCCCCAGAGGTATATGCAGCCCCATATGCAGCCCCAGAGGTATATGCAGCCCAGAGGTATATGCAGCCCATATGCAGCCCCATATGCAGCCCCAGAGGTATATGCAGCCCCATATGCAGCCCCAGAGGTATATGCAGCCCCAGAGGTATATGCAGCCCCAGAGGTATATGCAGCCCCATATGCAGCCCCAGAGTATATGCAGCCCCAGAGGTATATGCAGCCCCAATGCAGCCCCAGAGGTATATACAGCAGCAGCCCCAGTGGTATATACATCAGCAGCCCCAGAGGTAGTATACAGCAGCCCCAGAGGTATATGCAGCCCCAGAGGTATATGCAGCCCCATATGCAGCCCCAGAGGTATATGCAGCCCCAGAGGTATATGCAGCCCCAGAGGTATATGCAGCCCCAGAGGTATATGCAGCCCCATATACAGCCCCATATACAGCCCCATATGCAGCCCCAGAGGTATATACAGCCCCAGAGGTATATGCAGCCCCAGAGATATATGCAGCCCCATATGCAGCCCCAGATGCAGCCCCAGATGCAGCCCCAGAGGTATATACAGCAGCAGCAGCCCCAGGGCTGTATACAGCCGCAGCCCCAGGGCTGTATACAGCCGCAGCCCAGGCTGTATACAGCCGCAGCCCCAGGGCTGTATACAGCCGCAGCCCCGGAGGTATACAGGCCCCCCATCAAGTTCCAGGGCCCCCCCACCTTGCGCGCAGCCTGTAAAGGAAAATCATACTTGCCAGAGTCCAGTCGCGCCGTCCGCAGCTGCCGACATGACGATCCCGGGCTCCATTCAGCGTCTTCCGGCTTCCGACTTCCTGTGCGCGCGGGCAATGACGTCATTGCCCGCGACTACAGGAAATGCGGAAGACGCTGAATGGAGCCCGGGATCGTCATGTCGGCAGCTGCGGACGGCGCGACTGGACTCTGGCAAGTATGATTTTCCTTTACAGGCTGCGCGCAAGGTGGGGGGGCCCTGGAACTTGATGGGGGGGCCTGTATACCTCCGGGGCTGCGGCTGTATTTTTTTATTTTTTTTTTATATACTCGCATATAAGCCGAGGGGGGACTTTTCAGCCCAAATTTTGGGCTGAAAAACTCGGCTTATACGCGAGTATATACGGTACTTTGCATACCTTCCCTCCCGCTCCTTCCCCTTCTTTCCCGCACTTTTCCCTCAGTTGCATTAAAAGTGCATTTGTTTAACCCTCTGTGTTCCGTGCAGTCCTTGCGTATCCCGTTACCTGTGGGCTATTACACTTGGCGTAGTCGGCAGGATACGCAGGCTGGTACTGAACAATGGAAGGACAGAAGGATGTTGTTGATGTAAATGTTCCAATACAACCTGATGGGGGAATACCAGCAAGGCAATTGTCCCTGGGTGCTATGCTGACCCATATACCAAAATTTACTGGCAACAATGTACCTCTCCATGACTGGGCGCAGAGAGTGAGGGGCATGTTGAAAGTAGCAGGAGTAACTGCAGAAAACCAAGGGGAGATACTGTTGATTGCCCTTGAGGGCCATGCTCAAGAGACTGTTTTATTGCGCCCTGAGAGTGAAAGAAAGACGTTAGAACAGGTGGTGAAGATTCTGGAGAGGGTGTATGGCGGCAAGCCAGAAGCAGGTGATTTGCAGGCACAACTGTTCTACCGGCTGCAGGGTGAAGAGGAAGGCTTGCCACAGCATGCGAATGCCCTCCAGAGAATAATGAGACAAATGGTTACAGCAGAGCCAGAGCTAGCACAGACTCCTGGTTACGCTGACCGTACCCTGCGAGATCAATTCCTCAGAGGATTACGTAACCCCAAGATCAGAAGTGCTCTCCGTGAACGGCTCAGGGTGGAAAAAAAATTAACTTTTCAGGAAGTACTGGAAGAAGCAGTCTCCCGCACACAAGCTGAAAATTGTTTGTGCTCATAGGGTAGTCCCGAGTGAGAGAAACCGAGAACCAAGCGAGCTTGAAGCTAAAGTGGATCAGTTACAAGAGACTGTTACTGCTCTACAAGAGTTGCTGAAGAATATGCAAGCCCCAGCGTCAGAAGTACGAACGGCAGCACCGCGGCCGGGTACCCGCGTGTATACCTATCGAGAAGAGAGGGGACAGATCGAGCAGAGGCGATCCAGACCCGCTAGAGACTACCAATGCTGGAACTGTGGAAATCGGGACCATATATCACGGCACTGCCCGGAGAGGAGGATGTCTCCAGAAAGACCGCCGTTAAACTAGTACCTCCCTCTATGGTCGGGCACATGGGGGGGGGACCAACTGAGCTTAGAGAAAACAACCGCCCTGAAGATATAGCAGCCAGCACGCCAAAAATCACGGCCGAATTTGAAGGGAAAGCAGTAAGATGCCTGATGGATACTGGGTCTCAAGTGACCACCATGCCAGAACAGTTCTTCTATCAACACTTTGGACAAACTGTATCCATTGATAAGAGGACACATATCAGACTGAAGGCTGCGAATAATCTTCCTATTCTGGTTGTAGGGGTCGTGTGGATGAACATACGTGCCTGTGGTCAGAACTTAGGCCAAAAAGGGATCGTGTTAACGGAGGGACGGTATGACAGAGAAGTGCCGGCTATCGTAGGCATGAACATCCTGAAGGAACTAGACCAGTTGCTCTTCAACAAGGAAGGCTGTGATTACTGGAAAATGACTGCTGCTAACAGGCCCGCTCAAAAGGTCTTCCAACACCTTATCCGTGCCAGGGGGCTGTGGAGGAATGGTGGGAGCCGCTACCCAGTGGGGAGGGTTCGAGTCCCAAGACAGACAACAATTACTCTACCTCCAAATCGGGAGACAGTCCTCACGTTGCCAGTCGTATGCCCATCGTATGCTCGAGGGGATGGAGGTGTTGGTAGAACCTTACCGTGGTGAAGAGAACGGAGACGAACCATTGGTGGCTCGCACTTTAGCAACAGTAAGAAATGGAAGAGTCCCTTTCCGTTGCGTGAACACCGGTTAACAGGCCTACACCTTGCCTCGGGAGTTGTTCTGGCCCATGTCTACCTGGCGCCTGAAGAGGTGGCGAACGCAGAATTGATTGAATTGAAGCCCATGGCAGGGGAGACCTGGACTTTGGCTGTTTCTATAGAGAGAGAAGAGAAGCCCACTGATCAGTGGAACAGTCAAGTTATCCTAGGACAGATGGAAGTGGACCTGACCCCCTTCGCTTCAGAGCAAGCCCAGGCCATAGAAGACTTCATCTGGGAGAATCAAGCCACGTTCTCCGTCATGCAGAAGACTTCGGCTGTACTGACAAGATTCAGCATGAAATACCCACAGGAGATGCA
Source organism: Allobates femoralis (assembly GCA_033576535.1). Taxonomy (NCBI): domain Eukaryota; kingdom Metazoa; phylum Chordata; class Amphibia; order Anura; family Aromobatidae; genus Allobates; species Allobates femoralis. The sequence goes on from JARQOC010000001.1 coordinate 611,968,813, forward strand.
CCACCGATCAGAGAAAGGTACAGACAAATACCCCCAAAATATTACCAAGAGGTGAAGGAGCTCTTGGCACAGATGCTGAAGAGCGGGGTGATAAGAGAGAGTCAGAGTCCATGGGCTGCCCCAATCGTGCTGGTCAAGAAAAAGGATGGGTCAACTCGCTTCTGTGTTGACTACCGCAAGCTTAATGGATGCACTGTTCGTGATTCCTATCCCCTGCCCCGGATAGAGGAGTCCCTGTCTGCGCTGGGAAAGGCACGATACTTCTCCTCCCTTGATCTAGCAAGCGGATATTGGCAGGTCCCTGTGGCAGAGAAAGACAAGGCCAAGACCGCATTCATTGTGCCCATGGGACTCTTCGAGTTCAATCGCATGCCGTTTGGGCTAAATAATGCCCCAGGAACTTTTCAGCACCTCATGGAGAGTTGCCTTGGAGACATGAACTTCGAAGCCACGTTGATTTATCTGGATGACATCGTAGTGTACTCTGCAACCTTCGAAAAACATCTCGAACAACTGGGTCAAGTGTTTCAACGGTTACGGGACCATGGGCTTAAACTGAAACCAAAAAAATGCCGGATCTTTCAAAAAGAGATTGAATATCTCGGGCACAAGGTGACGGAGGCTGGCGTGCAGCCGTCCGATGGGAAAGTGAGAGCAGCGCTACAATGGCCCAAACCCAGCACAGTGAGAGAAGTTTGAGCTTTCCTGGGACTGGCCGGATACTACAGTCGCTTCATCAAGGACTTCGCGAAGGAGGCAGAACCTTTGCATGAATTGCTCCGAGGAACTGCAAAAGGACCAAAGGTACAGAAAATTTGCTGGGGACCAAGACAAGCAGAAGCCTTACACCGACTGAAAGAGGCCTTGGTCAGCGCCCCTGTGCTTGCCTATGCAGACTACAACCTCCCCTTTCGGTTATATACAGACGCGAGCCTCTACGGTCTGGGTGCAGTACTGGCCCAGGTACAGGACGGTATTGAACGGGTGATTGCATATGGAAGTCGGACGTTGCGAGAAGCTGAACGCAACCCTGAGAATTACAGTTCTTTTCGTCTGGAGTTACTGGCACTAGTATGGGCAATAACCGAAAGGTTCTCTGAATATCTCACGGGAGCTCAGATTGAAGTCTATACAGATAATAATCCACTGGCTCACATCTCCACCGCCAAACTGGGGGCAATGGAACAGAGGTGGTTGGCACAACTCTCCAGATATAATTATCATGTGCAGTACCGTTCCAAGCACGAAAATCAGAATGCAGATGCCCTCTCTCGTGTTACCACAGAAGCCCCAGTGGGGGAAAGAGACGAGCAGTTAGAGGAAGACGAAATTCCAGACTTCAGTAAATTCACCGCCCAAGTGGTGGAGGCTTGTATACTGGAGATTACGTCGGGCACAACATCGCGCCTGCTTGGCCAAACCAGAGAGGAATGGGTGAAGATCCAGTCATCTGATCCAGAACTGCTTCAAGTGAAAGAGTGGGTGATCCGGCAGCGTAAGCCTAGGAAGGAAATACGGGCCATGCTGTCACACACGGCCCTACAGATTCTCAGCCAGTGGGACAAGCTATCGGTGCAAGAAGGGATGCTGTATCGGAAGGTGCACCTAGCTACAGAGCTGGAAGTACGGTGGCAAGTGGTGATACCCCAGAAGATGGCAGTACCATTGGCCCGAGAAGCGCACGAGAGAGGAGCCCATTTTGGGCCGGACAAGACTTACCAGTGGTTGCAAAGAATAGTGTACTGTCCTCAGATGCTTCGGGCAGTGGAGAAGGCCTGTAAGCTGTGTCGTTCCTGCGAATTAAATAAAGCTCTCCCACAGCGAGCACCAGTACAGACCATTGTCACCAAAGAGCCGTTGGAAGTACTTATGATAGATTACCTGAAGATTGGCCACTCCCACCGGGGCTATCAGTTCTGCCTTGTGATGACAGACCACTTCTCAAAATTTGCGGTGGTGACGCCCACCAGAGATCAGACGGCTGAATCGGCTGCTCGAGCCATCAGTGATGACTTTATCCGGGTATACGGCTGCCCTAAAAGGATACACTCTGATCAAGGGGCCTGCTTTCAGGGCAGTGTCATGAGAGAGCTGCAAAGGATCTACGGGATGCAAAAGTCAAGAACCACGCCTTATCATCCACAGGGCAACGGAGCCTGCGAGAGGTTTAACCGGACCCTCCTACAAATGCTACGCACTTTGGAAGATGATCGTAAGAATCACTGGCCCAGTTATCTCGCAGAACTCGTATGGGCATACAATAACCGTGTCCACTCCACCACTGGGTACGCCCCATACGTGCTATTGTTCAGAAGAGCTGGAAGAGGCGTTGAAGAACTAAACCTGGCTCCACCCGAGATCAGTGAAAGTCAGAGTGTAGGTTCTTGGGTTGACTGTCACCGTCGACGGCTGGAGACTATCCATCGAATTGTCACCAAGCGGTTACAAGAAAAGATATACCCCCGGCAGGAACCTGTACATGAGGCCCCGTTCTTACCAGGAGACAGAGTGCTAGTTGCAGAGAAACACCCGAGACACAAGTTGAGTGAGCGCTGGAAACCAGAACCGTACATTGTGACCAGAAGAGTCTCTCCCAATGGGCCAGTTTACGAAGTGAGAAGCGAGCGGGGAGGCGGCACCCTCATCCTGAATCGTAACATGCTGAGGCCCTGCTATTCAGAAGACAGGACCGGACAAAGCGACTCGGGGACTGTGCCCGTGCCTGTTCCTGTTACTCTCGAGGAGGGCTCTGACGATGAAGAATGGTGGCGGGCCCCGTCCAACCCAACAGACTGGGGAGGGTCCAACCCCCCATCCGTTCAAGATGCAGGTGCCACCCCTGCAAAGTATGAGCCACCAATCTCCAGAGATGATGACGAGGATATTGTACTCCCTGCTACTGCACCAGCGTCTGGTGAATTAGCCGTACCTCCACGTAGGACTGAACGGGCTAATGCTGGTATTCCCCCTGATCGGTACTTGGCAGATGAATTTGTGTATTTTGTCACTGGAGTCGGTTGTAAGACATTGGCTCCCAGGCAACAGGTTGTAAAGCACGGCAGATGTTGCCATCGTGTGTTCCTGTGCAGAGGGCCCCAAGAGAGTATCGGCCGGGACGACCGATGTTAAAGAGGGGGGGAAATGTAAGACCTGTTAACATTTATATATATGGTTAAAGGAATGTTTTGTGGACTCTTCTTTGTGTTATACTGCCACCTGCTGCCAAAAAGGAAAGGATAGCAGAGAAACCCCCTGCTGCTGAGAGTGACATGGAACAGTCCAGGAGATGGATGGGTGGGTTTCCTGAAGGAGAAGGGAGAACTTCCAAGTGTGTTGCAGAGAGAGAGAGAGACCTAAAGAGACTGGATGTGAAGTCAGGGGCCAGACTGCAAGTGCAAGCAAAGATCCAGGACAGTGATCCAAGACAAGGACTGCACTCCAGAGACGCCTGTCAGCGAATTACGGGCCCCAACGGCAATGAGGTACCTCGCAGTAAAACTTGCAGTAAAGTGTGCACACTGTTTTAGTTAGGGACAGATAGAAAAAGGCTCTGCAGTTCGATATACAAGTTATAAAAAGAAAACGAACACTCTGCGTCTCGCTTGTTAAAGACTTTGCATTTCTTTATTTAAAGACACTCAGAGACCTTGCATTCTCGGCAAACTAGTCACAGTGGTTATATGTATATTGTATTTACTTTGCATACCTTCCCTCCCGCTCCTTCCCCTTCTTTCCCGCACTTTTCCCTCAGTTGCATTAAAAGTGCATTTGTTTAACCCTCTGTGTTCCGTGCAGTCCTTGCGTATCCCGTTACCTGTGGGCTATTACAAAGATACAGGGGAAGATGGAGCATTACAATGATGGCAGAAGATACCAGGGAAGATGGAGCATTACAATGATGACAGAAGATACCAGGAAGATGGAGCATTACAATGATGACAGAAGATACCAGGAAAGATGGAGCATTACAATGATGACAGAAGACACCAGGAAGATGGAGCATTACAATGATGGCAGAAGATACCAGGGAAGATGGAGCATTACAATGATGGCAGAAGAACCAGGGAAGATGGAGCATTACAATGATGGCAGAAGATACCAGGGAAGATGGAGCATTACAATGATGGCAGAAGATACCAGGGAAGATGGAGCATTACAATGATGGCAGAAGATACCAGGGAAGATGGAGCATTACAATGATGGCAGAAGATACCAGGGAAGATGGAGCATTACAATGATGGCAGAAGATACCCGGGTAGATGGAGCATTACAATGATGGCAGAAGATACCAGGGAAGATGGAGCATTACAATGATGGCAGAAGAACCAGGGAAGATGGAGCATTACAATGATGGCAGAAGATACCAGGGAAGATGGAGCATTACAATGATGGCAGAAGATACCAGGGAAGATGGAGCATTACAATGATGGCTGAAGATACCAGGGAAGATGGAAGCATTACGATGATGGCAGAAGACACCAGGGAAGATGGAGCATTACAATGATGACAGAAGATACCAGGGAAGATGGAGCATTACAATGATGGCAGAAGATACCAGGGAAGATGGAGCATTACAATGATGGCAGAAGATACCAGGGAAGATGGAGCATTACAATGATGGCAGAAGATACCAGGGAAGATGGAGCATTACAATGATGGCTGAAGACACCAGGGAAGATGGAGCATTACAATGATGGCAGAAGACACCAGGGAAGATGGAGCATTACAATGATGGCAGAAGATACCAGGGAAGATGGAGCATTACAATGATGGCAGAAGGTACCAGGGAAGATGGAGCATTACAATGATGGCAGAAGATACCAGGGAAGATGGAGCATTACAATGATGGCAGAAGATACCAGGGAAGATGGAGCATTACAATGATGGCAGAAGATACCAGGGAAGATGGAGCATTACAATGATGGCATGAAGATACCAGGGAAGATGGAGCATTACAATGATGGCAGAAGATACCAGGGAAGATGGAGCATTACAATGATGGCAGAAGATACCAGGAAGATGGAGCATTACAATGATGGCAGAAGATACCAGGGAAGATGGAGCATTACAATGATGGCAGAAGATACCAGGGAAGATGGAGCATTACAATGATGGCAGAAGATACCAGGGAAGATGGAGCATTACAATGATGGCAGAAGATACCAGGGAAGATGGAGCATTACAATGATGGCAGAAGATACCAGGGAAGATGGAGCATTACAATGATGGCAGAAGAACCAGGGAAGATGGAGCATTACAATGATGGCAGAAGATACCAGGGAAGATGGAGCATTACAATGATGGCAGAAGATACCAGGGAAGATGGAGCATTACAATGATGGCAGAAGATACCAGGGAAGATGGAGCATTACAATGATGGCAGAAGATACCAGGGAAGATGGAGCATTACAATGATGGCAGAAGATACCAGGGAAGATGGAGCATTACAATGATGGCAGAAGATACCAGGGAAGATGGAGCATTACAATGATGGCAGAAGATACCAGGGAAGATGGAGCATTACAATGATGGCAGAAGATACCAGGGAAGATGGAGCATTACAATGATGGCAGAAGATACCAGGGAAGATGGAGCATTACAATGATGGCGAAGATACCAGGGAAGATGGAGCATTACAATGATGGCAGAAGATACCAGGGAAGATGGAGCATTACAATGATGGCAGAAGATACCAGGGAAGATGGAGCATTACAATGATGGCTAGAAGATACCAGGGAAGATGGAGCATTACAATGATGGCAGAAGATACCAGGGAAGATGGAGCATTACAATGATGGCAGAAGATACCAGGGAAGATGGAGCATTACAATGATGGCAGAAGATACCAGGGAAAGATGGAGCATTACAATGATGGCAGAAGATACCAGGGAAGATGGAGCATTACAATGATGGCAGAAGATACCAGGGAAGATGGAGCATTACAATGATGGCAGAAGATACCAGGGAAGATGGAGCATTACAATGATGGCAGAAGATACCAGGGAAGATGGAGCATTACAATGATGGCAGAAGATACCAGGGAAGATGGAGCATTACAATGATGGCAGAAGATACCAGGGAAGATGGAGCATTACAATGATGGCAGAAGATACCAGGGAAGATGGAGCATTACAATGATGGCAGAAGATACCAGGGAAGATGGAGCATTACAAGTGATGGACAGAAGATACCAGGGAAGATGGAGCATTACAATGATGGCAGAAGATACCAGGAGAGATGGAGCATTACAATGATGGCAGAAGATACCAGGGAAGATGGAGCATTACAATGATGGCAGAAGATACCAGGGAAGATGGAGCATTACAATGATGGCTAGAAGATACCAGGGAAGATGGAGCATTACAATGATGGCTGAAGATACCAGGGAAGATGGAGCATTACAATGATGGCAGAAGATACCAGGGAAGATGGAGCATTACAATGATGGCAGAAGACACCAGGGAAGATGGAGCATTACAATGATGGCTGAAGATACCAGGGAAGATGGAGCATTACAATGATGGCAGAAGATACCAGGGAAGATGGAGCATTATGGTGGGTTTACACACACCAATCATTGTATCCAATCTCTGAACCAATCTCTGGTTGCAGTGAAATCATGGACAGATTGCTCCATGTTGTACACAGCCACAAAATGGAACTATGTGTCCATGATTTCACTGCAACCAGAGATTGGTTCAGAGATTGGATACAATGATTGGTGTGTGTAAACCCACCATTACAATGATGGCAGAAGACACCAGGGAAGATGGAGCACTACAATGATGGCAGAAGACACCAGGGAAGATGGAGCATTACAATGATGGCAGAAGATACCAGGGAAGATGGAGCACTACAATGATGGCAGAAGACACCAGGGAAGATGGAGCATTACAATGATGGCAGAAGAACCAGGGAAGATGGAGCATTACAATGATGGCAGAAGAACCAGGGAAGATGGAGCATTACAATGATGGCAGAAGATACCAGGGAAGATGGAGCATTACAATGATGGCGAAGATACCAGGGAAGATGGAGCATTACAATGATGGCTAGAAGATACCAGGAAGATGGAGCATTACAATGATGGCAGAAGATACCAGGGAAGATGGAGCATTACAATGATGGCAGAAGATACCAGGGAAGATGGAGCATTACAATGATGGCAGAAGATACCAGGGAAGATGGAGCATTACAATGATGGCAGAAGATACCAGGGAAGATGGAGCATTACAATGATGCAGAAGATACCAGGGAAGATGGAGCATTACAATGATGGCAGAAGATACCAGGGAAGATGGAGCATTACAATGATGGCTAGAAGATACCAGGGAAGATGGAGCATTACAATGATGGCTAGAAGATACCAGGGAAGATGGAGCATTACAATGATGGCAGAAGATACCAGGGAAGATGGAGCATTACAATGATGGCAGAAGATACCAGGGAAGATGGAGCATTACAATGATGGCAGAAGATACCAGGGAAGATGGAGCATTACAATGATGGCAGAAGATACCAGGGAAGATGGAGCATTACAATGATGGCAGAAGATACCAGGGAAGATGGAGCATTACAATGATGGCAGAAGATACCAGGGAAGATGGAGCATTACAATGATGGCAGAAGATACCAGGGAAGATGGAGCATTACAATGATGGCAGAAGATACCAGGGAAGATGGAGCATTACAATGATGGCAGAAGATACCAGGGAAGATGGAGCATTACAATGATGGCAGAAGATACCAGGGAAGATGGAGCATTACAATGATGGCAGAAGATACCAGGGAAGATGGAGCATTACAATGATGGCAGAAGATACCAGGGAAGATGGAGCATTACAATGATGGCAGAAGATACCAGGGAAGATGGAGCATTACAATGATGCGAAGAACCAGGGAAGATGGAGCATTACAATGATGGCGAAGTACAGGAAGATGGGCATTACAATGATGGCGAAGATACCAGGAAGATGGAGCATTACAATGATGCAGAAGATACCAGGGAAGATGGAGCATTACAATGATGCGAAGATCCAGGGAAGATGGAGCATTACAATGATGGTAGAAGATACCAGGAAATGGAGCATTACATGATGGCAGAAGATACCAGGAAGATGGGCATTACAATGATGGCAGAAGATACAGGGAAGATGGAGCATTACAATGATGCGAAGAACCAGGGAAGAGGAGCATTACAATGATGGCAGAAGATACCAGGGAAGATGGAGCATACAATGATGAGAAGAACCAGGAAGATGGAGCATTACAATGATGCGAAGAACCAGGAAGATGAGATTACAATATGGCGAAGATACCAGGGAAGATGAGCATTACAATGATGAGAGATCAGGAGATGGAGATACAATGATGCAGAAGACCAGGGAAGATGGAGCATTCAATGATGCGAAGAACAGGAAGATGACATTACAAATGTGCGAAGAACCAGGGAAGATGGAGCATTACATGATGCAGAACAGAAATGGAGCATTACAATGATGCGAGAACCAGGAAGATGGAGCATTACAATGATGGAGAGACAGAGATGAGCATTACAATGATGAGAAAACCAGGAAGATGGGCATTACAATGATGGCGAAGATACCGGAAGAGGAGCATTACAATGATGGCGAAGATAAGGAAGATGGAGCATTACAATGATGGCGAAGATACCAGGGAAGATGGAGCATTACAATGATGGGAAGATACCAGGAAGTGGAGCATTACAATGATGGAGAAGATACCAGGAGATGGGATACATGATGGGAAGATACCAGGAAGATGGAGCATACATGATGCGAAGATCAGGGAAGTGGAGCATTACATGAGGGAAGAACCAGGAAGTGAGCATTACAATGATGGCGAAGATCCAGGGAGATGGACATCAATGTGGAAGATACCAGGGAAGATGGAGCTTACATGTGGGAAGAACCAGAAGATGGAGCATTACATGAGCAGAAGATACCGGAAGATGGCTTACAATGATGGCGAAAACAGGGAGATGAGCATTACAATGAGCGAAGACCAGGGAGATGGACATTACAATGAGCAGAGATACCAGGGAAGATGGAGCATTACAATGATGGCAGAAGATACCAGGGAAGATGGAGCATTACAATGATGGCAGAAGATACCAGGGAAGATGGAGCATTACAATGATGGCAGAAGATACCAGGGAAGATGGAGCATTACAATGATGGCAGAAGATACCAGGGAAGATGGAGCATTACAATGATGGCAGAAGATACCAGGGAAGATGGAGCATTACAATGATGGTAGAAGATACCAGGGAAGATGGAGCATTACAATGATGGCAGAAGATTTCAGGGAAGATGGCCATTACAATGATGGCTGAAGATACCAGGAAGATGGAGCTTACAATGATGGCGAAGACACCAGGGAAGATGGAGCATTACAATGATGGGCGAAGACACCAGGGAAGATGGAGCATTACAATGATGGCAGAAGATACCAGGGAAGATGGAGAATTACAATGATGGCAGAAGATACCAGGGAAGATGGAGCATTACAATGATGGCAGAAGATACCAGGGAAGATGGAGCATTACAATGATGGCAGAAGATACAGGAAGATGGAGCATTACAATGATGGCAGAAGATACCAGGGAAGATGGAGCATTACAATGATGGCAGAAGATACCAGGGAAGATGAGCATGGGACCAAGAAGCATTACAATGATGCAGAAGATCAGGAAGATGGTCCATTACAATGATGGCAGAAGATACCAGGGAAGATGGAGCATTACAATGATGGTGAAGACAAACCAGGGGAAGATGGGAGCATTACAATGATGGCAGAAGATACCAGGGAAGATGGAGCATTACAATGATGGCAGAAGATACCAGGGAAGATGGAGCATTACAATGATGGCTGAAGATACCAGGGAAGATGGAGCATTACAATGATGGCAGAAGATACCAGGGAAGATGGAGCATTACAATGATGGAGAAGATACAGGGAAGATGGAGCATTCAATGATGGCAGAAGATACCAGGGAAGATGGAGCTTCAATGATGGAGAAGACCAAGAAGTTTGGACATTCAATGATGGCAGAGTACCATAGATGGCATTACATGATGGCAGAATGAACCCGGAGGATGGAAGCATTACAATGATGGCAGAAGATACAGGGAAGATGGAGCATTACAATGATGGCGAAGATACCAGGGAAGATGGAGCATTACAATGATGGCAGAAGATACCAGGGAAGATGGAGCATTACAATGATGGCTAGAGATACCAGGGAAGATGGTGCATTACAATGATGGCAGAAGATACCAGGGAAGATGGAGCATTACAATGATGGCAGAAGATACCAGGAAGATGGAGCATTACAATGATGCAGAAGATACCAGGGAAGATGGAGCATTACAATGATGGCAGAAGATACCAGGGAAGAATGGAGCATTACAATGATGGCGAAGATACAAAAAAAAAAAAAAAAAAAAAAAAAAAAAAAAAAAAAAAAAAAAAAAAAAAAAAAAAGGGGGGGGGGGGGGGGGGGGGGGGGGGGGGGGGGGGGGGGGGGGGGGGGGAAGAACCAGGGAAGATGGAGCATTACAATGATGCAGATACAGGAAGATGGAGCATACAAGATGGAATACCAGGGAAGATGGAGCATTAATGATGCAGAAGATACAGGGAAGATGGAGCATTACAATGATGGCAGAAGATACCAGGGAAGATGGAGCATTACAATGATGGCAGAAGAACCAGGGAAGATGGAGCATTACAATGATGGCAGAAGATACCAGGGAAGATGGAGCATTACAATGATGGCTGAAGATACCAGGGAAGATGGAGCATTACAATGATGGCTAGAAGATACCAGGGAAGATGGAGCATTACAATGATGGCAGAAGATACCAGGGAAGATGGAGCATTACAATGATGGCAGAAGATACCAGGAAGATGGAGCATTACAATGATGGCAGAAGATACCAGGGAAGATGGAGCATTACATGATGCGAAGATACAGGGAGATGGAGCATTACAATGATGGCAGAAGAACCAGGGAAGATGGAGCATTACAATGATGGCAGAAGAACCAGGGAAGATGGAGCATTACAATGATGGCAGAAGATACAGGAAGATGGAGCATTACAATGATGGCAGAAGATACCAGGAAGATGGAGCATTACAATGATGGCAGAAGATACCAGGGAAGATGGAGCATTACAATGATGGCAGAAGTACCAGGGAAGATGGAGATTACAATGATGGCAGAAGATACCAGGGAAGATGGAGCATTACAATGATGGCAGAAGATACCGGGAAGATGGAGCATTACAATGATGGCAGAAGAACCAGGGAAGATGGAGCATTACAATGATGGCAGAAGATACCAGGGAAGATGAGCATTACAATGATGGCAGAAGATACCAGGGAAGATGGAGATTACAATGATGGAGATACCAGGGAGAGGGCATTCATGGAAACAGGAAGATGACTTAATGATGACAGAAAAAAGGGAACAGGAAGATGGGATACATGTGAAGACAGGAATGAGCATACTGATGAGAGTACAGGAGATGGAGATACATGATGCAAAGACGGGAGAGGAGCTTAATGTGGAAGAACAGGGAGATGGCATTATGATGCGAGATCAGAGTGGCATTACATGAGAAAGTCCAGAATGGGCATTACATGAGAGAAGAACGGAGATGGAGCTAAAGGAAACCAGATGACATTACATATGGCGAGACCAGAGATGACTCAATGAGCAGGAGGGTGGAAAACCGGGAAGATGGGCATACAATGATGGCGAAGACCAGGAAGATGGAGATCATTGAAGAACAGGAAAGCTATGTGGAACAAAATGGAGCATTAATGATGGCAGAAGAACCAGGGAAGATGGAGCATTACAATGATGCGAAGATACCAGGGAAGATGGAGCATTACAATGATGGCAGAAGATACCAGGGAAGATGGAGCATTACAATGATGGCAGAAGATACCAGGGAAGATGGAGCATTCAATGATGGCAGAAGATACCAGGGAAGATGGAGCATTACATGATGGCAGAAGATACCAGGGAAGATGGAGCATTACAATGATGGCAGAAGATACCAGGGAAGATGGAGCTTACAATGATGGCGAAGAACCAGGGAAGATGGAGCATTACAATGATGGCTGAAGAACCAGGAGATGGAGCATTACAATGATGGCAGAAGATACCAGGGAAGATGGAGCATTACAATGATGCAGAAGAACCAGGGAAGATGGAGCATTACAATGATGGCTGAAGATACCAGGAAGTGGAGCATTACAATGATGGCAGAAGATACCAGGGAGGAGATGGGAACGAGCATTACAATGATGGCAGAACAGATAACCAGGTAGAAGATGGAAGCATTACAATGATGGCAGAAGATACCAGGGAAGATGGAGCATTACAATGATGGCAGAAGACACCAGGGAAGATGGAGCATTACAATGATGGCAGAAGAACCAGGGAAGATGGAGCATTACAATGATGGCAGAAGATACCAGGGAAGATGGGCACATTACAATGATGGCAGAAGATACCAGGGAAGATGGAGCATTACAATGATGGCTGAAGACACCAGGGAAGATGGAGCATTACAATGATGGCGAAGACACCAGGGAAGATGGAGCATTACAATGATGGCAGAAGATACCAGGGAAGATGGAGCAATTACAATGATGGCAGAAGATACCAGGGAAGATGGAGCATTACAATGATGGCAGAAGATACCAGGGAAGATGGAGCATTACATGATGGCAGAAGAACCAGGGAAGATGGAGCATTACAATGATGGTGAAGATACCAGGGAAGATGGAGCATTACAATGATGGCAGAAGATACCAGGGAAGATGGAGCATTACAATGATGGTAAATACCAGGGAAGATGGAGCATTACAATGATGCAGAAGATACCAGGGAAGATGGAGCATTACAATGATGGTAAGATACCAGGAAGATGGAGCATTCAATGATGGCAGATAGATACCAGGAAGATGGTAGCATTACAAATGATGCAGAAGTACCAGGTAGATGAGCATTACAGAGATGGTGAAGATACCAGGGAAGATGGGCATTACAATGAGGTGTGATGAAGATACCAGGGAAGATGGAGCATTACAATGATGGCAGAAGACACCAGGGAAGATGGAGCATTACAATGATGGCAGAAGATACCAGGGAAGATGGAGCATTACAATGATGGCAGAAGATACCAGGGAAGATGGAGCATTACAATGATGGCTGAAGATACCAGGGAAGATGGAGCATTACATGATGGCAGAAGATACCAGGGAAGATGGAGCATTACAATGATGGCAGAAGATACCAGGGAAGATGGAGCATTACAATGATGGCAGAAGATACCAGGGAAGATGGAGCATTACAATGATGGCAGAAGATACCAGGGAAGATGGAGCATTACAATGATGGTAGAAGAACCAGGGAAGATGGAGCATTACAATGATGGCAGAAGGAAGACACCAGGGAAGATGGAGCATTACGATGATGGCAGAAGATACCAGGGAAGATGGAGCATTACGATGATGGCAGAAGACACCAGGGAAGATGGAGCATTACAATGATGGCAGAAGACACCAGGGAAGATGGAGCATTACAATGATGGCAGAAGACACCAGGGAAGATGAAGCATTACAATGATGGCAGAAGACACCAGGGAAGATGGAGCATTACAGTGATGACAGAAGATTTCAGGGAAGATGGTCATTACAGTGATGACAGAAGATTTCAGGGAAGATGGTCCATTACAATGATGGCTGAAGACACCAGGGAAGATGGAGCATTACAATGATGGCTGAAGACACCAGGGAAGATGGAGCATTACAATGATGGCTGAAGATACCAGGGAGAATGGAGCATTACGATGATGGCTGAAGACACCAGGGAAGATGGAGCATTACAATGTTGGCTGAAGATACCAGGGAAGATGGAGCATGACAATCGAGGGAGGATCTCCGGTCGCAAATTGGCTGGTTACTTACTATCCCCAACCGTTGTAAAACCCAAATAACACACGTACTGCAGTGACTTGGTTTAACAAATTGGCCACAGCAGCCTTTATTGCCTATTGTTTACATACTAGCATAATATAACAGGGTACACCGTCCAACGGGCGTCCCAACTTAAACAATAGGCCCTCCCATCATTTTACCCATGGATAGGCCCGGTCCATAAGCCTCTAAAACTTTTGCCCCTGGCCGCAATAACACCGGCCCCAGGGATGAGGTATTGGTTACCTAGAACCAATACCCCCCACCCCTTGCAGAACCCCGTGCCTGCAAGGTACCTTTAACCTGAGCCCCTCAACCTTTGAAGTGGCTCATCTCCCCCTTCCAAATGTAAATCCCCTGCCTCTGGACCAGACCTACCCCGCTGCCGTGACAATACCAAACTTCTCACCAGACTTTCAGATTACATTCATAAACATGTCTCAAACTCCTTCACAACCGAAACCAAAAAAAACAGGGAGGGTGGGCGGGAAACTTCACAGGAGGTCCCCAGGAAGTAGAATGAGGGGACTTCCTTCTCTGTTCCCTGTATCTTCCCTTAAGCTCCCCCTCTTCCTCCCCCTGACCAACCCCTTTATTTAATCAGCCCCCATGCCTCAATCACATATGCCCATTCCTTCCTTCTCCAATTAACTCCCTACCTCCCCGAATGTCATGTGGCCCCTACACCTTATGGGTTCCATGGCCTGCTTGACAATCGAGGGAGGATCTCCGGTCGCAAATTGGCTGGTTACTTACTATCCCCAACCGTTGTAAAACCCAAATAACACACGTACTGCAGTGACTTGGTTTAACAAATTGGCCACAGCAGCCTTTATTGCCTATTGTTTACATACTAGCATAATATAACAGGGTACACCGTCCAACGGGCGTCCCAACTTAAACAATAGGCCCTCCCATCATTTTACCCATGGATAGGCCCGGTCCATAAGCCTCTAAAACTTTTGCCCCTGGCCGCAATAACACCGGCCCCAGGGACGAGGTATTGGTTACCTAGAACCAATACCCCCCACCCCTTGCAGAACCCCGTGCCTGCAAGGTACCTTTAACCTGAGCCCCTCAACCTTTGAAGTGGCTCATCTCCCCCTTCCAAATGTAAATCCCCTGCCTCTGGACCAGACCTACCCCCGCCACAGGACAGGGCAAGTGATCTCTTACTTGGCCTGGACCCGCCACACACCAAACGCTTGCTCCACACCTTCTCTCAAATCCAACATCCACATATCCAAGCCAATCTCCGTCAAATGCACCAAATCAGACCTCAGATATTCTCTCGATCTTGACTCCAATTCTCTGTGCCGTACCACAATCCCCCCGTTCCGTGCCACAAATGCCCCCACCACCTTATTCACTTTCACCCTTGCTTTATTAATTTTATCCACCGACCTCCCAAACCTCCATCGTCCCCTTGGCACCATATCCGACCATACCACAATCACACCGGGGTGGGAACACCATAGTCTCAACAAATCACACTGGATGTCCCGTATTAACTCCCGAGACGCACGCACCCCCAAATCGTTTCCCCCAACATGCAGAACTAGGATATCCGGGGGTCTATCACACTACAAAAATAATCCACTTCCGGCAGCACCCTGCCCCATTGCATGCCCCTCAAACCCAACCACTTGACCGACGCTGCACCTCTGTCGAGTCCCAACTGCCGACCATCCGGGCGAACATCCGCTCGAAGAGCCCCCCAATACACGTACGAATGGCCGAGTATCCAGATCAAGCAGCGGCCTGTACAAACAAAAGAAAAGTTAACAATCGACCAAAACCAGCGTATCACCCCAAACAATTACTAACGAAAAAACCCATACCGCAATGGCCACCCGCTTTGTCAGTAGCCTGGGTAATCCCCTCCAGCCACTACCTAGAAAGCAAGTGAGGACGCACATACAATCGAAAACGATTCGATTCCCAGCGCCCAATTCGCCGCACTACATCATCCCCCAACCCCCAACGAGACGCCTCTGTGGCCGCCCGATGCGAAATGAATGCGTGCCAAACTCCTCCGGGTGCTCACCCACTCGCAGCAAGCACTCCCGGAAAACTGCCCTAAACTGGAATTTAGACAAAAACAAACCATCCATATGTCGAAGTAACGGTCCTGGACCACCACCCCTTTGAGATAAAAAACGTCGTACCATCCCCACCGGACACAGTTGGCTCCCAGCCATGGCATACAACACCACCAACCTTCCTCTGCCCAGTTGGTCAGTTTTCGAATACCGCAGCCAGCATTCCACCCTGTCTTCCACAATTACCACGTCATTCAAAGCCAAGCCGCCCGCCCGGCACCGAGATGGGCTCACTAACTCTCCTAGCCTAAATGCTCCAAAGAAGGCCAACACAAAAGCTGTGGAGAATAAAATCATTTCGTAGGTGGACCTGCAAACCCCTTCCAAACTTGTTACCATCCTTTCCAATAAAACCACCGACACCGGGCGTCGAACATCCCTTGTCCGCACACCTTTCCTGAAACCTTTCAAAGCCTGTCGCACTGTGAAATCTTTAGTCACATCCTGCCTGCCCAATAGCCGAAACCAAAATGCAATCGCTGCCACCCTCTGTGCTTCAGCCGAAGCGGACCTTCCAGACACAAAATCATTTCCTATGAATGTCAACACCTTTTGCACATCATCCATACCGCCAGTCATGCCCTGATCCTGCTCAAAATTCTCCCACTCCTGCCATACTTTCCCATATCGGCACCAAGTAGCCTCCGACACTGAACTCCGAATCAAGGTGCCCACAATCAAGTTACCAGGTTCCATAAACCATCCGGACATGGCAGACCGATCTCGTCCGCCCAAGGCACCAACTCCCGAAACCTGTGGAACTGAAAGCGAGAAAGCGCATCAGCCACTGAATTAGTAACCCCCGGGACATGTTTAGCCACAATTTGAATGTTCCATTGCAGACATCTGAGCACCAGATGCCGGAGATAGGCCAATACCGGCAAAGACTTAGCAGACAAGGCATTAATCGCATATACCACAGCGATGTTATCGCAATGAAAACAAACCTTCCTGTCCGCAAAGTCCTGGCCCCACAACTCCACTGCCACAACGATGGGGAAAATTTCCAACAACGCAAGGTTCCTCACCAGACCTCGCTCCCTCCAGGACTCTGGCCAACCACCCGCGCACCAGTGGCCCTGAAAAATTGCTCCAAAACCCTTTGAACCTGACGCATCTGTAAACAACTGCAGCACCTTGTTCGGCACCACATCCTCGAGCCAAACCGTGCGCCCATTATATTCCTGCAAGAATATATCCCACACTCTCAAATCCTCTTTAATGTCCCTGGTGATCCGAACAAAATGCACCGGACACGTCTTGCCGGACATGGCCAAAGCCAACCACCTGGCAAACACCCTGCCCATTGGCATAATCCGGCAAGCAAAATTAAGTTTGCCTAACAGAGACTGAACCACCTTAAGCTGAACCTTCTTTGCTTTAATAACCTCAGCAACGGACCGCCTCAAATCCACAATCTTGTCAGCAGGAAGCCGACACTCCTTAGCCAATGAATCAATCTCGATCCCCAAAAAACGCATGACCGTGGCCGGTCCTTCCGTTTTTTCCGGAGACAAAGGTATCCCAAAACGACTGGCAACCTCAGTCAAAGCAAACAACAAACCTGCACAAATCGGGGAACCCGCCGGCCCCACACAGAAAAAATCATCCAAATAATGAATGATCGACTCCATACCCGACACATCCCTTACAACCCATTCAACAAAAGAACTAAATGCTTCAAAGTATGAACAAGAAATCGAACACCCCATTGGTAAACAACGATCTACGTAAAAACGCTCCCTCCACATACAACCCAACAAATGCTGACTCTCTGAATGCCCCGGCAACAAACGAAATGCCGCTTCCACATCCGACTTTGCCATCAGCGCCCCCGGTCCCGCTCGTTTCACCAACTCAACAGCCTTATCAAAAGAATCATAACTAACCGCCGCCAACTCTGGCGCTATACCATCATTTACCGAAGCCCCAGCTGGGTATGACAAATGATGTATCAACCGGAACTTATTCGGCTCTTTTTTCGGTACAACTCCCAGCGGAGACACCCGTAAATTCGGACAAGGGGAAACTAAGAGGGGGCCTGCCATCCTCCCCAACTCAACTTCCTTCCTCAACTTCTCATCCACAACCTCCGGATGCTCCTTAGCCGAACGTAAATTCCCCGGGCGAAACAAGCCCCCCTCTACTGCCTCAGACGGAATAACGAAACCAAACAAAAAACCTGAACGCAATAACTCGGCAGCCTCAACATCCGGATACCTACTTAAGAACGGCTCCATTGCCTCTACCCTCACTGGTGTCCTCCCTTTTGTCAGTACTGTCTCCTCCCTTTCCTTTTCCTTTCTTAAAACAGCGGGCAAAACTGTGCCCTCCTCCACATCCCGAACATTCATGTTTAAATCGGCAGGCTGAACCAAACTTACATTGCCCTTCATTAAATTGCCAACAACAACCTTTCTTGAACCCAGCCGAGGTACCCTGTCCCGCACCCGATCCCGAACCTGATCCCCCGGCCCCACTCCGAAAGGGCTGTGCCGGCGCCGTCATTAAGCGCAGCCATAAGGCAATATCCTTGTGGTCCCAACGCATCTCCGACCGTAAAGCCTTACGCTGCCTAAACTGCTCATCATATCAAAGCCATGACAAACCACCATATACCCTATAAGCCTCACCTATTGAGTCCATATATCCAAACAACGCAGGAGTGCTCCCCAGCTCCTTCTCCCCTACTACGCTAGCCAGTATCGCAAAGGCCTGCAACCAATTCATAAACGTCCTTGGAATAAGCCGATACCGACGCTTCTCGTCGTCCTCTTTTTCTTTTTTGGAATCACTAGGGCGAACCTTATCCAAATTAAACTTCTCCAACGGAAGCAGCGAAAATATCTCCACGTACTCCCCTTTCCAAATCTTTTCCCTAACTTCCTTCTTCAAATGCGCCCCCAAGGGGCTCTCAAAACACATGTACACCTCGCTCTTTGCCCTATCATCCAGCCTAACCACTTCCTCCTCCTTTTCTTTTTCCACCTCCACTGCCGCAACCGGCGCCGTTGAGGTCTGTCCCTCAACACTCTGCTGCACCTCAGCCTCGCCTCCCACACTAGGCTCGACCCCAGCCGGCCTGACCCAAGCCCCCACTGGAGACCCCGCAACAGAATTCAAACCCCCCTGATCCACCAGGCTCCGTAACAAGCCGAGCAACTGTCCCATTACATCACCTGTAACCCCAGATGCTACCCCCCCCCACTGGAATCGGCCCTACACCCACATTACCGCCCGATCCCGACATATGCACAATATTACAAGTAGTGTTCTCACCAGGCTGCCGAGGGGCAGCCGCAACGCAGTCCTCCTCCGTCCGATCCTCCCCAGACGATTCCTCTGATACTTGTCCCTCTTCTTCGCTGATGTCGTCCTCCAGGCCCTCCCGGGGTGCTCCGTCGGGAGTGTGCCTGCCGCTGCCGCAACTCCCCCTGGCCCCCGCGGCTGCAGGAGCACC